>JAAAWM010009425.1:0-23253 GCA_036873465.1 Thinopyrum obtusiflorum | reverse complement strand
TGTACTAGTACTCTACTTACGTACTAGTAGGAGTACTTTTTACCTTGGAGGACGTGTATAGCTAGCTAGGCCCTTGAAGACTTGAACCCACTAGCTGCCACCATTTTTGTTTTTCCATGTCTTACTATCTCATCCATGTAGCCAACAGTGGCTATATATAGAGGGTGCTTGGATACGTTTTAGTCTCATGACTAAAAGTAGTGGGACTAAAACTTGCTAGCCTCACCCATGCTTGGATCCAAATACTAAAGAGACTAAAATCAAGTTAATGAGCATTTATTATCCTCCAAACCCTCCAATCCAGAACTCGCCTGTGTTAAAGGAGAGGAGTTAAATGAGGAGAGAGAGGACTAATCCACATTTTAGTAGGGGTACCCCTGACTAAATTTTTTTAGTCTCAAGACTAGTTTTAGCCCCTCTTTAGTCAGGGGTGCTTGGAACTTTAGCCTCTTAAAGAGACTGTTTTTAGTCAGACTAAAATAAGTCCCTGGGATCCAAGCACCCTCATAATAAGCCGGTTATTTTACTTCCTCTATACCGGAGTAGTACTATTTGCTGCATAGTATTACTGACTGCCATATTTGAGCGCAACATTATTATGCATGGACCTTGACTATGTATGTCACCATGTGTCCAGATCTGAGATGCCGCGTGTACCAGATGAACGGCGCCGAGTTCGACCCCCGTGATGCTACGTGGGTGCCGAGGAACACTCTTGGAGAGTACTCGCTTTTCATTGGGGACATCTACCCCATTGTGAAGCGGATGCCACCTTCCGTGCACGACACGGAAGGCCTGCCGTTCATGAAGCATGGTTGTGTCTTCCGTGCGCACCGCCGGATGAACGACATGCTGGGACACGCTATCCCTGATTTATGCCGCTTCAGCTTGGATGAGTCTCCATCGTGTGGAACCGGACTAGAAAGCTGCGACAATGATTCCCGTTGCCCACCGCTATGGATCGTGCCATCCATGAAGAACACCTGGGACTGGAACCTGGAGGAGGACATGTAGCCCATCTATAACGTGTAAGTGGAGTACGGTAAATTGTGAACGGTAGCGCTGTGAATATATGTAGACTAGTCGTGCACAAATTTATCACATGAATTGGAGATGAACTTGTGTGGCACACTGGCATTTGTCCTTTAGAATTTATTACTAGTAAATGTGTTATGTGTACGTGCAACTTGTGTGGTTGTTGCACGGGCTCCAACACGCTCTTTGAGAAAAAAAGGTGGCACAACTTTGGATATACGTGACGTGGCGGCATCATACAGTAGCATCGTTCGCTATAGTTGTAGTATGCTCCTACTAGGACGACAACTCCTATAAAACCTTGCACTTGGCTCTTTGCCTCTTCGGGAGGTTCAACAGTTCGTACTCGTGTGAACCTTGCACTTGGCTCTTCGCCTCTTCGAAAGGTCCAACAATGATGATACTACAGTACACATTATGCTTCTAGCAATCTGACACCGATTGAACTGCTGCACGTCCACCGCGAGGGCGAGGGCGAGCCCCCCCCCCCCCCCCCCCCCCCCCCCCCCCCCCCCCCCCCCCCCCCCCCCCCCCCCCCCCCCCCCCCCCCCCCCCCCCCCCCCCCCCCCCCCCCCCCCCCCCCCCCCCCCCCCCCCCCCCCCCCCCCCCCCCCCCCCCCCCCCCCCCCCCCCCCCCCCCCCCCCCCCCCCCCCCCCCCCCCCCCCCCCCCCCCCCCCCCCCCCCCCCCCCCCCCCCCCCCCCCCCCCCCCCCCCCCCCCCCCCCCCCCCCCCCCCCCCCCCCCCCCCCCCCCCCCCCCCCCCCCCCCCCCCCCCCCCCCCCCCCCCCCCCCCCCCCCCCCCCCCCCCCCCCCCCCCCCCCCCCCCCCCCCCCCCCCCCCCCCCCCCCCCCCCCCCCCCCCCCCCCCCCCCCCCCCCCCCCCCCCCCCCCCCCCCCCCCCCCCCCCCCCCCCCCCCCCCCCCCCCCCCCCCCCCCCCCCCCCCCCCCCCCCCCCCCCCCCCCCCCCCCCCCCCCCCCCCCCCCCCCCCCCCCCCCCCCCCCCCCCCCCCCCCCCCCCCCCCCCCCCCCCCCCCCCCCCCCCCCCCCCCCCCCCCCCCCCCCCCCCCCCCCCCCCCCCCCCCCCCCCCCCCCCCCCCCCCCCCCCCCCCCCCCCCCCCCCCCCCCCCCCCCCCCCCCCCCCCCCCCCCCCCCCCCCCCCCCCCCCCCCCCCCCCCCCCCCCCCCCCCCCCCCCCCCCCCCCCCCCCCCCCCCCCCCCCCCCCCCCCCCCCCCCCCCCCCCCCCCCCCCCCCCCCCCCCCCCCCCCCCCCCCCCCCCCCCCCCCCCCCCCCCCCCCCCCCCCCCCCCCCCCCCCCCCCCCCCCCCCCCCCCCCCCCCCCCCCCCCCCCCCCCCCCCCCCCCCCCCCCCCCCCCCCCCCCCCCCCCCCCCCCCCCCCCCCCCCCCCCCCCCCCCCCCCCCCCCCCCCCCCCCCCCCCCCCCCCCCCCCCCCCCCCCCCCCCCCCCCCCCCCCCCCCCCCCCCCCCCCCCCCCCCCCCCCCCCCCCCCCCCCCCCCCCCCCCCCCCCCCCCCCCCCCCCCCCCCCCCCCCCCCCCCCCCCCCCCCCCCCCCCCCCCCCCCCCCCCCCCCCCCCCCCCCCCCCCCCCCCCCCCCCCCCCCCCCCCCCCCCCCCCCCCCCCCCCCCCCCCCCCCCCCCCCCCCCCCCCCCCCCCCCCCCCCCCCCCCCCCCCCCCCCCCCCCCCCCCCCCCCCCCCCCCCCCCCCCCCCCCCCCCCCCCCCCCCCCCCCCCCCCCCCCCCCCCCCCCCCCCCCCCCCCCCCCCCCCCCCCCCCCCCCCCCCCCCCCCCCCCCCCCCCCCCCCCCCCCCCCCCCCCCCCCCCCCCCCCCCCCCCCCCCCCCCCCCCCCCCCCCCCCCCCCCCCCCCCCCCCCCCCCCCCCCCCCCCCCCCCCCCCCCCCCCCCCCCCCCCCCCCCCCCCCCCCCCCCCCCCCCCCCCCCCCCCCCCCCCCCCCCCCCCCCCCCCCCCCCCCCCCCCCCCCCCCCCCCCCCCCCCCCCCCCCCCCCCCCCCCCCCCCCCCCCCCCCCCCCCCCCCCCCCCCCCCCCCCCCCCCCCCCCCCCCCCCCCCCCCCCCCCCCCCCCCCCCCCCCCCCCCCCCCCCCCCCCCCCCCCCCCCCCCCCCCCCCCCCCCCCCCCCCCCCCCCCCCCCCCCCCCCCCCCCCCCCCCCCCCCCCCCCCCCCCCCCCCCCCCCCCCCCCCCCCCCCCCCCCCCCCCCCCCCCCCCCCCCCCCCCCCCCCCCCCCCCCCCCCCCCCCCCCCCCCCCCCCCCCCCCCCCCCCCCCCCCCCCCCCCCCCCCCCCCCCCCCCCCCCCCCCCCCCCCCCCCCCCCCCCCCCCCCCCCCCCCCCCCCCCCCCCCCCCCCCCCCCCCCCCCCCCCCCCCCCCCCCCCCCCCCCCCCCCCCCCCCCCCCCCCCCCCCCCCCCCCCCCCCCCCCCCCCCCCCCCCCCCCCCCCCCCCCCCCCCCCCCCCCCCCCCCCCCCCCCCCCCCCCCCCCCCCCCCCCCCCCCCCCCCCCCCCCCCCCCCCCCCCCCCCCCCCCCCCCCCCCCCCCCCCCCCCCCCCCCCCCCCCCCCCCCCCCCCCCCCCCCCCCCCCCCCCCCCCCCCCCCCCCCCCCCCCCCCCCCCCCCCCCCCCCCCCCCCCCCCCCCCCCCCCCCCCCCCCCCCCCCCCCCCCCCCCCCCCCCCCCCCCCCCCCCCCCCCCCCCCCCCCCCCCCCCCCCCCCCCCCCCCCCCCCCCCCCCCCCCCCCCCCCCCCCCCCCCCCCCCCCCCCCCCCCCCCCCCCCCCCCCCCCCCCCCCCCCCCCCCCCCCCCCCCCCCCCCCCCCCCCCCCCCCCCCCCCCCCCCCCCCCCCCCCCCCCCCCCCCCCCCCCCCCCCCCCCCCCCCCCCCCCCCCCCCCCCCCCCCCCCCCCCCCCCCCCCCCCCCCCCCCCCCCCCCCCCCCCCCCCCCCCCCCCCCCCCCCCCCCCCCCCCCCCCCCCCCCCCCCCCCCCCCCCCCCCCCCCCCCCCCCCCCCCCCCCCCCCCCCCCCCCCCCCCCCCCCCCCCCCCCCCCCCCCCCCCCCCCCCCCCCCCCCCCCCCCCCCCCCCCCCCCCCCCCCCCCCCCCCCCCCCCCCCCCCCCCCCCCCCCCCCCCCCCCCCCCCCCCCCCCCCCCCCCCCCCCCCCCCCCCCCCCCCCCCCCCCCCCCCCCCCCCCCCCCCCCCCCCCCCCCCCCCCCCCCCCCCCCCCCCCCCCCCCCCCCCCCCCCCCCCCCCCCCCCCCCCCCCCCCCCCCCCCCCCCCCCCCCCCCCCCCCCCCCCCCCCCCCCCCCCCCCCCCCCCCCCCCCCCCCCCCCCCCCCCCCCCCCCCCCCCCCCCCCCCCCCCCCCCCCCCCCCCCCCCCCCCCCCCCCCCCCCCCCCCCCCCCCCCCCCCCCCCCCCCCCCCCCCCCCCCCCCCCCCCCCCCCCCCCCCCCCCCCCCCCCCCCCCCCCCCCCCCCCCCCCCCCCCCCCCCCCCCCCCCCCCCCCCCCCCCCCCCCCCCCCCCCCCCCCCCCCCCCCCCCCCCCCCCCCCCCCCCCCCCCCCCCCCCCCCCCCCCCCCCCCCCCCCGTGGCCCTGCAGGTGCCGGAGGTCGCGACGAAGAATGTGCACCTCGAGGCCGCGCTCGCCGCGCAGCGCCTCGCCATGCAAGAAACCGTCGACCTGCACATCCACGTCTACGAGGAAATCGTCTACATAGGCCACTACAAGGCAAGCGAGGACAGAAAGACGTTGGCCTTCTTCCAGCGGCTGGAATCTTTGGACGCCATTGTTCAGAAGCACGTCGACCTGGCCACGAAAGCCGCTGCTACTTAGGCGCCGTTCGGTGGGCCGGCGCCCTGAGTCGAGGAGGTGGACGTCGTCGATGGATGCATCTCTTCTTGCCTCCTGTAACCAGCACTGCATCGCCTCGTGGCCTTAATGTTTTATTAGTATAGTACTCCCTCCGTTCCCAAATATAAGTCTTTCTAAAGATTCCAGCAAGTGACTACTACATACGGAGCAAAATGAGTGAATCTACACTCTAAACTATGTCTACATACATCTGTATGTTGTATTCCATTTGAAATAGTATCTAAAAAGGCTTATATTTATGAACGGAGGGAGTATATGGCATTTTTATTCCAGTCGTAACGTTTTCACTGTGAGGTGGGGCCGCAGTTGAGCAAACCCACCCCGCCCACCGGGCGTCGGCCGAGTTTAGAATTAGAAGAGAGAAACGAGGGAGGAGAGCTAGCTGTAGCACGGACGCTGTTGTCAGATGGGACTCGTGTTTATAGAATAGGAGTACTGAGCACTCGTGCCTCTTTTTTTTGAGGGAAAAATTAGTCGTATGTCTAGTACCACTAGTTGGGTGCGTGCGACCTATAGCTGTCATCACTTTAGGTCTCCTTTTCGAACCGCGGCTACGCTTCACAGTACATATTATTTCACGCATTTATCCTCCTATATGTACTCCTAGGCCCCCCCCCCCCCCCCCCCCCCCCCCCCCCCCCCCCCCCCCCCCCCCCCCCCCCCCCCCCCCCCCCCCCCCCCCCCCCCCCCCCCCCCCCCCCCCCCCCCCCCCCCCCCCCCCCCCCCCCCCCCCCCCCCCCCCCCCCCCCCCCCCCCCCCCCCCCCCCCCCCCCCCCCCCCCCCCCCCCCCCCCCCCCCCCCCCCCCCCCCCCCCCCCCCCCCCCCCCCCCCCCCCCCCCCCCCCCCCCCCCCCCCCCCCCCCCCCCCCCCCCCCCCCCCCCCCCCCCCCCCCCCCCCCCCCCCCCCCCCCCCCCCCCCCCCCCCCCCCCCCCCCCCCCCCCCCCCCCCCCCCCCCCCCCCCCCCCCCCCCCCCCCCCCCCCCCCCCCCCCCCCCCCCCCCCCCCCCCCCCCCCCCCCCCCCCCCCCCCCCCCCCCCCCCCCCCCCCCCCCCCCCCCCCCCCCCCCCCCCCCCCCCCCCCCCCCCCCCCCCCCCCCCCCCCCCCCCCCCCCCCCCCCCCCCCCCCCCCCCCCCCCCCCCCCCCCCCCCCCCCCCCCCCCCCCCCCCCCCCCCCCCCCCCCCCCCCCCCCCCCCCCCCCCCCCCCCCCCCCCCCCCCCCCCCCCCCCCCCCCCCCCCCCCCCCCCCCCCCCCCCCCCCCCCCCCCCCCCCCCCCCCCCCCCCCCCCCCCCCCCCCCCCCCCCCCCCCCCCCCCCCCCCCCCCCCCCCCCCCCCCCCCCCCCCCCCCCCCCCCCCCCCCCCCCCCCCCCCCCCCCCCCCCCCCCCCCCCCCCCCCCCCCCCCCCCCCCCCCCCCCCCCCCCCCCCCCCCCCCCCCCCCCCCCCCCCCCCCCCCCCCCCCCCCCCCCCCCCCCCCCCCCCCCCCCCCCCCCCCCCCCCCCCCCCCCCCCCCCCCCCCCCCCCCCCCCCCCCCCCCCCCCCCCCCCCCCCCCCCCCCCCCCCCCCCCCCCCCCCCCCCCCCCCCCCCCCCCCCCCCCCCCCCCCCCCCCCCCCCCCCCCCCCCCCCCCCCCCCCCCCCCCCCCCCCCCCCCCCCCCCCCCCCCCCCCCCCCCCCCCCCCCCCCCCCCCCCCCCCCCCCCCCCCCCCCCCCCCCCCCCCCCCCCCCCCCCCCCCCCCCCCCCCCCCCCCCCCCCCCCCCCCCCCCCCCCCCCCCCCCCCCCCCCCCCCCCCCCCCCCCCCCCCCCCCCCCCCCCCCCCCCCCCCCCCCCCCCCCCCCCCCCCCCCCCCCCCCCCCCCCCCCCCCCCCCCCCCCCCCCCCCCCCCCCCCCCCCCCCCCCCCCCCCCCCCCCCCCCCCCCCCCCCCCCCCCCCCCCCCCCCCCCCCCCCCCCCCCCCCCCCCCCCCCCCCCCCCCCCCCCCCCCCCCCCCCCCCCCCCCCCCCCCCCCCCCCCCCCCCCCCCCCCCCCCCCCCCCCCCCCCCCCCCCCCCCCCCCCCCCCCCCCCCCCCCCCCCCCCCCCCCCCCCCCCCCCCCCCCCCCCCCCCCCCCCCCCCCCCCCCCCCCCCCCCCCCCCCCCCCCCCCCCCCCCCCCCCCCCCCCCCCCCCCCCCCCCCCCCCCCCCCCCCCCCCCCCCCCCCCCCCCCCCCCCCCCCCCCCCCCCCCCCCCCCCCCCCCCCCCCCCCCCCCCCCCCCCCCCCCCCCCCCCCCCCCCCCCCCCCCCCCCCCCCCCCCCCCCCCCCCCCCCCCCCCCCCCCCCCCCCCCCCCCCCCCCCCCCCCCCCCCCCCCCCCCCCCCCCCCCCCCCCCCCCCCCCCCCCCCCCCCCCCCCCCCCCCCCCCCCCCCCCCCCCCCCCCCCCCCCCCCCCCCCCCCCCCCCCCCCCCCCCCCCCCCCCCCCCCCCCCCCCCCCCCCCCCCCCCCCCCCCCCCCCCCCCCCCCCCCCCCCCCCCCCCCCCCCCCCCCCCCCCCCCCCCCCCCCCCCCCCCCCCCCCCCCCCCCCCCCCCCCCCCCCCCCCCCCCCCCCCCCCCCCCCCCCCCCCCCCCCCCCCCCCCCCCCCCCCCCCCCCCCCCCCCCCCCCCCCCCCCCCCCCCCCCCCCCCCCCCCCCCCCCCCCCCCCCCCCCCCCCCCCCCCCCCCCCCCCCCCCCCCCCCCCCCCCCCCCCCCCCCCCCCCCCCCCCCCCCCCCCCCCCCCCCCCCCCCCCCCCCCCCCCCCCCCCCCCCCCCCCCCCCCCCCCCCCCCCCCCCCCCCCCCCCCCCCCCCCCCCCCCCCCCCCCCCCCCCCCCCCCCCCCCCCCCCCCCCCCCCCCCCCCCCCCCCCCCCCCCCCCCCCCCCCCCCCCCCCCCCCCCCCCCCAAGAGGAGTGTTACTGTACATGCTACAGTGTGGACCGTAGCACATTGTTTTTATGGCCATATCACCACATTGTTTTCTACTGCTGGTTCACTGGGCTACCGTGGTTCGCACTGCTGGTTCACTGGGCTGCCGTGGTTCGCACTCCTCCGACCTGAGTAGTACTCCCTCCGTTCCTAAATATAAGTCTTCGTAGATATTTCACTGTGGACCACATACGGATGTATATAGATGCATTTTATGTGTAGATTCACTCATTTTTCTCCGTATGTGGTCCATAGTGAAATCTCTCCAAAGACTTATATTTAGGAACGGAGGGAGTAGTATAGTACTAGTATATACCGCATCATTCTTTGCTCCTTCTTACTACTCCGACATGTGGGAGAGCCAGCATCCGGGTCGACGTGTCATGCACCAGATTAGAGCGCGGAACGGAAGGGGGGCATCACCCCGGTCGGAGCGCCAGTAATTCATGACTATAGTGAGTGGTCATATCACAAGTCTTTCCAGCAGTAACGCGCCGTCAAATCGCACAGCCCCACTCGCTCACCCTCCTCGCCTCTCTGTCAAACCGCCTACCCGAAAACTGCCGCGCGTACTGCCCGGGAAAAGCCCCGCCCTCAACTTTTAACTACGCGAAAATAGTTCGAGCTTGTTCGTTCTATATAAATACAGTACTTACTGTATGTTTATTCACCCGTGGGGTTGTTCAATGAATGGAGGGGCGGGGAGCACAAGTGAACAATACTGTAGTACTACTAGTAGTAAGTAGGAGTCGTACAGTAGTCACCTTAAATAGAGAGTTTCTTTTCTTTAATGCCACGTACACAAATTGAAACGCTTGTTGTGGAGAGAAAAAAGATAATCACTCCACTATATATGGACACAGGGGCCTGAGCGCTTGCTTTACTAGGGTTGCTCTCTTCATTCTCTCATCCTCTCCAGATATAAACAAGACAGCGGTAGCGACATTTTCTCTCTGCTCACCGCTGGTCACAGATCCGGCCGGATCCCTTCGGCCGGTGTGTGTAGAGGACTAAAAGGTGCATCGTTCACGCGGTCATCGCCGCCGAGGGAGGAAACCCACAGCTGCCGGAGGGGCCCGATCCTCTGCCCCCCCCCCCCCCCCCCCCCCCCCCCCCCCCCCCCCCCCCCCCCCCCCCCCCCCCCCCCCCCCCCCCCCCCCCCCCCCCCCCCCCCCCCCCCCCCCCCCCCCCCCCCCCCCCCCCCCCCCCCCCCCCCCCCCCCCCCCCCCCCCCCCCCCCCCCCCCCCCCCCCCCCCCCCCCCCCCCCCCCCCCCCCCCCCCCCCCCCCCCCCCCCCCCCCCCCCCCCCCCCCCCCCCCCCCCCCCCCCCCCCCCCCCCCCCCCCCCCCCCCCCCCCCCCCCCCCCCCCCCCCCCCCCCCCCCCCCCCCCCCCCCCCCCCCCCCCCCCCCCCCCCCCCCCCCCCCCCCCCCCCCCCCCCCCCCCCCCCCCCCCCCCCCCCCCCCCCCCCCCCCCCCCCCCCCCCCCCCCCCCCCCCCCCCCCCCCCCCCCCCCCCCCCCCCCCCCCCCCCCCCCCCCCCCCCCCCCCCCCCCCCCCCCCCCCCCCCCCCCCCCCCCCCCCCCCCCCCCCCCCCCCCCCCCCCCCCCCCCCCCCCCCCCCCCCCCCCCCCCCCCCCCCCCCCCCCCCCCCCCCCCCCCCCCCCCCCCCCCCCCCCCCCCCCCCCCCCCCCCCCCCCCCCCCCCCCCCCCCCCCCCCCCCCCCCCCCCCCCCCCCCCCCCCCCCCCCCCCCCCCCCCCCCCCCCCCCCCCCCCCCCCCCCCCCCCCCCCCCCCCCCCCCCCCCCCCCCCCCCCCCCCCCCCCCCCCCCCCCCCCCCCCCCCCCCCCCCCCCCCCCCCCCCCCCCCCCCCCCCCCCCCCCCCCCCCCCCCCCCCCCCCCCCCCCCCCCCCCCCCCCCCCCCCCCCCCCCCCCCCCCCCCCCCCCCCCCCCCCCCCCCCCCCCCCCCCCCCCCCCCCCCCCCCCCCCCCCCCCCCCCCCCCCCCCCCCCCCCCCCCCCCCCCCCCCCCCCCCCCCCCCCCCCCCCCCCCCCCCCCCCCCCCCCCCCCCCCCCCCCCCCCCCCCCCCCCCCCCCCCCCCCCCCCCCCCCCCCCCCCCCCCCCCCCCCCCCCCCCCCCCCCCCCCCCCCCCCCCCCCCCCCCCCCCCCCCCCCCCCCCCCCCCCCCCCCCCCCCCCCCCCCCCCCCCCCCCCCCCCCCCCCCCCCCCCCCCCCCCCCCCCCCCCCCCCCCCCCCCCCCCCCCCCCCCCCCCCCCCCCCCCCCCCCCCCCCCCCCCCCCCCCCCCCCCCCCCCCCCCCCCCCCCCCCCCCCCCCCCCCCCCCCCCCCCCCCCCCCCCCCCCCCCCCCCCCCCCCCCCCCCCCCCCCCCCCCCCCCCCCCCCCCCCCCCCCCCCCCCCCCCCCCCCCCCCCCCCCCCCCCCCCCCCCCCCCCCCCCCCCCCCCCCCCCCCCCCCCCCCCCCCCCCCCCCCCCCCCCCCCCCCCCCCCCCCCCCCCCCCCCCCCCCCCCCCCCCCCCCCCCCCCCCCCCCCCCCCCCCCCCCCCCCCCCCCCCCCCCCCCCCCCCCCCCCCCCCCCCCCCCCCCCCCCCCCCCCCCCCCCCCCCCCCCCCCCCCCCCCCCCCCCCCCCCCCCCCCCCCCCCCCCCCCCCCCCCCCCCCCCCCCCCCCCCCCCCCCCCCCCCCCCCCCCCCCCCCCCCCCCCCCCCCCCCCCCCCCCCCCCCCCCCCCCCCCCCCCCCCCCCCCCCCCCCCCCCCCCCCCCCCCCCCCCCCCCCCCCCCCCCCCCCCCCCCCCCCCCCCCCCCCCCCCCCCCCCCCCCCCCCCCCCCCCCCCCCCCCCCCCCCCCCCCCCCCCCCCCCCCCCCCCCCCCCCCCCCCCCCCCCCCCCCCCCCCCCCCCCCCCCCCCCCCCCCCCCCCCCCCCCCCCCCCCCCCCCCCCCCCCCCCCCCCCCCCCCCCCCCCCCCCCCCCCCCCCCCCCCCCCCCCCCCCCCCCCCCCCCCCCCCCCCCCCCCCCCCCCCCCCCCCCCCCCCCCCCCCCCCCCCCCCCCCCCCCCCCCCCCCCCCCCCCCCCCCCCCCCCCCCCCCCCCCCCCCCCCCCCCCCCCCCCCCCCCCCCCCCCCCCCCCCCCCCCCCCCCCCCCCCCCCCCCCCCCCCCCCCCCCCCCCCCCCCCCCCCCCCCCCCCCCCCCCCCCCCCCCCCCCCCCCCCCCCCCCCCCCCCCCCCCCCCCCCCCCCCCCCCCCCCCCCCCCCCCCCCCCCCCCCCCCCCCCCCCCCCCCCCCCCCCCCCCCCCCCCCCCCCCCCCCCCCCCCCCCCCCCCCCCCCCCCCCCCCCCCCCCCCCCCCCCCCCCCCCCCCCCCCCCCCCCCCCCCCCCCCCCCCCCCCCCCCCCCCCCCCCCCCCCCCCCCCCCCCCCCCCCCCCCCCCCCCCCCCCCCCCCCCCCCCCCCCCCCCCCCCCCCCCCCCCCCCCCCCCCCCCCCCCCCCCCCCCCCCCACAAACAGTTCAAACTTGGTAGTATTATCTTTGTGAAAGTGCGACAAATGTGTTGATCGTGTGCGTCCTGAGAATAATAATTCTAATTGTTGTGCATGTTGATCCTGTGGCACTGATAGAACGAGTGAATGCATTGCTTGTTTTAAGTATAAATTTCTATTAAAGCTAATTAAATTTAAGTAAAGTGACCACTAACTCCTGTTATTATAGTACCAATACAGACCCGCTCGTGAACCAACGTGTGGCTGAGGGTGCATCTTCTTCCAAGCGTGCAGCGGACGAAGGAGGGGTAGTAACTGTTGTTGCCTGTACACACTCAGCTTACTGTTGAATCCAGTTCCCCAAGAGCTGAAAAACGAACTGCTGCCGCCGCCTACACACTTGTTCACTCGAAGAGACTCCAATGGAGAACCGAGGGGTGAGCTTGTTGGATATGGACTTCAGCAAGGAGTTCCCCTTTGAGTTCGCCATTCAGTCCTATGGCTGCACCAAGTTGAATGTGATGTACACCAACGATATGGACCCCCCCCCCCCCCCCCCCCCCCCCCCCCCCCCCCCCCCCCCCCCCCCCCCCCCCCCCCCCCCCCCCCCCCCCCCCCCCCCCCCCCCCCCCCCCCCCCCCCCCCCCCCCCCCCCCCCCCCCCCCCCCCCCCCCCCCCTGGTGCAACAAGCTTGTCGACATCCAGAAGCAATACAAGATCATCAGCAACGGCAGGAGAAGGACTCCGTGGTTGACCTCGCTGAGACCATCATCAACCCCTGATACACCAACATGAAAGAAGACGACCTAAACATGTGGGAGGTACCTCTGAATCTAGCCTACATAACCTACGCGGCCAAGGACGCATACACATGCTACGACATGTACATGCAGATCTTGGACATGAGGGCGTGTCTGCTTCCCGTAACCGATGAGTACACGGACAACCGCAACGTCATGATCAAGCGTGCCAGGAAGGTCTAGATGTTGTACTTTATCTGTTTATAAGCACCTTTATCATCTGAGTGTTTCATGCATTAGTCTATGTGTCGTAATTATCTGTTTTGTCTGAAATATTTCTTTTAAGAACCCATTAACCTGATTGCTTTTTTTAGTGGCTATTTGCTTATGTATGTAAACTAGTTCACTTGTCCGTAAAAAACCCTAGTTCACTCGGCTGCCGTGCTTTGACCCCCCCCCCCCCCCCCCCCCCCCCCCCCCCCCCCCCCCCCCCCCCCCCCCCCCCCCCCCCCCCCCCCCCCCCCCCCCCCCCCCCCCCCCCCCCCCCCCCCCCCCCCCCCCCCCCCCCCCCCCCCCCCCCCCCCCCCCCCCCCCCCCCCCCCCCCCCCCCCCCCCCCCCCCCCCCCCCCCCCCCCCCCCCCCCCCCCCCCCCCCCCCCCCCCCCCCCCCCCCCCCCCCCCCCCCCCCCCCCCCCCCCCCCCCCCCCCCCCCCCCCCCCCCCCCCCCCCCCCCCCCCCCCCCCCCCCCCCCCCCCCCCCCCCCCCCCCCCCCCCCCCCCCCCCCCCCCCCCCCCCCCCCCCCCCCCCCCCCCCCCCCCCCCCCCCCCCCCCCCCCCCCCCCCCCCCCCCCCCCCCCCCCCCCCCCCCCCCCCCCCCCCCCCCCCCCCCCCCCCCCCCCCCCCCCCCCCCCCCCCCCCCCCCCCCCCCCCCCCCCCCCCCCCCCCCCCCCCCCCCCCCCCCCCCCCCCCCCCCCCCCCCCCCCCCCCCCCCCCCCCCCCCCCCCCCCCCCCCCCCCCCCCCCCCCCCCCCCCCCCCCCCCCCCCCCCCCCCCCCCCCCCCCCCCCCCCCCCCCCCCCCCCCCCCCCCCCCCCCCCCCCCCCCCCCCCCCCCCCCCCCCCCCCCCCCCCCCCCCCCCCCCCCCCCCCCCCCCCCCCCCCCCCCCCCCCCCCCCCCCCCCCCCCCCCCCCCCCCCCCCCCCCCCCCCCCCCCCCCCCCCCCCCCCCCCCCCCCCCCCCCCCCCCCCCCCCCCCCCCCCCCCCCCCCCCCCCCCCCCCCCCCCCCCCCCCCCCCCCCCCCCCCCCCCCCCCCCCCCCCCCCCCCCCCCCCCCCCCCCCCCCCCCCCCCCCCCCCCCCCCCCCCCCCCCCCCCCCCCCCCCCCCCCCCCCCCCCCCCCCCCCCCCCCCCCCCCCCCCCCCCCCCCCCCCCCCCCCCCCCCCCCCCCCCCCCCCCCCCCCCCCCCCCCCCCCCCCCCCCCCCCCCCCCCCCCCCCCCCCCCCCCCCCCCCCCCCCCCCCCCCCCCCCCCCCCCCCCCCCCCCCCCCCCCCCCCCCCCCCCCCCCCCCCCCCCCCCCCCCCCCCCCCCCCCCCCCCCCCCCCCCCCCCCCCCCCCCCCCCCCCCCCCCCCCCCCCCCCCCCCCCCCCCCCCCCCCCCCCCCCCCCCCCCCCCCCCCCCCCCCCCCCCCCCCCCCCCCCCCCCCCCCCCCCCCCCCCCCCCCCCCCCCCCCCCCCCCCCCCCCCCCCCCCCCCCCCCCCCCCCCCCCCCCCCCCCCCCCCCCCCCCCCCCCCCCCCCCCCCCCCCCCCCCCCCCCCCCCCCCCCCCCCCCCCCCCCCCCCCCCCCCCCCCCCCCCCCCCCCCCCCCCCCCCCCCCCCCCCCCCCCCCCCCCCCCCCCCCCCCCCCCCCCCCCCCCCCCCCCCCCCCCCCCCCCCCCCCCCCCCCCCCCCCCCCCCCCCCCCCCCCCCCCCCCCCCCCCCCCCCCCCCCCCCCCCCCCCCCCCCCCCCCCCCCCCCCCCCCCCCCCCCCCCCCCCCCCCCCCCCCCCCCCCCCCCCCCCCCCCCCCCCCCCCCCCCCCCCCCCCCCCCCCCCCCCCCCCCCCCCCCCCCCCCCCCCCCCCCCCCCCCCCCCCCCCCCCCCCCCCCCCCCCCCCCCCCCCCCCCCCCCCCCCCCCCCCCCCCCCCCCCCCCCCCCCCCCCCCCCCCCCCCCCCCCCCCCCCCCCCCCCCCCCCCCCCCCCCCCCCCCCCCCCCCCCCCCCCCCCCCCCCCCCCCCCCCCCCCCCCCCCCCCCCCCCCCCCCCCCCCCCCCCCCCCCCCCCCCCCCCCCCCCCCCCCCCCCCCCCCCCCCCCCCCCCCCCCCCCCCCCCCCCCCCCCCCCCCCCCCCCCCCCCCCCCCCCCCCCCCCCCCCCCCCCCCCCCCCCCCCCCCCCCCCCCCCCCCCCCCCCCCCCCCCCCCCCCCCCCCCCCCCCCCCCCCCCCCCCCCCCCCCCCCCCCCCCCCCCCCCCCCCCCCCCCCCCCCCCCCCCCCCCCCCCCCCCCCCCCCCCCCCCCCCCCCCCCCCCCCCCCCCCCCCCCCCCCCCCCCCCCCCCCCCCCCCCCCCCCCCCCCCCCCCCCCCCCCCCCCCCCCCCCCCCCCCCCCCCCCCCCCCCCCCCCCCCCCCCCCCCCCCCCCCCCCCCCCCCCCCCCCCCCCCCCCCCCCCCCCCCCCCCCCCCCCCCCCCCCCCCCCCCCCCCCCCCCCCCCCCCCCCCCCCCCCCCCCCCCCCCCCCCCCCCCCCCCCCCCCCCCCCCCCCCCCCCCCCCCCCCCCCCCCCCCCCCCCCCCCCCCCCCCCCCCCCCCCCCCCCCCCCCCCCCCCCCCCCCCCCCCCCCCCCCCCCCCCCCCCCCCCCCCCCCCCCCCCCCCCCCCCCCCCCCCCCCCCCCCCCCCCCCCCCCCCCCCCCCCCCCCCCCCCCCCCCCCCCCCCCCCCCCCCCCCCCCCCCCCCCCCCCCCCCCCCCCCCCCCCCCCCCCCCCCCCCCCCCCCCCCCCCCCCCCCCCCCCCCCCCCCCCCCCCCCCCCCCCCCCCCCCCCCCCCCCCCCCCCCCCCCCCCCCCCCCCCCCCCCCCCCCCCCCCCCGGAGATCTTCATATCGTATCGCCAAGCTTGCCTTCCACGCCAAGGAAAGTCCCTATCCGGACACAGGACGGAGTCTTCAATCTTGTATCTTCATAGTCCGGGAGTCCGGCCAAAGGTCATAGTCCGGCCATCCGGACACCCCCTAATCCAGGACTCCCTCAGTAGCCCCTGAACCATGCTTCAATGAGGACGAGTCCGACGCGCAAATTGTCTTCGGCATTGCAAGGCGGGTTCCTCCTCCGAATACTTCATAGAAGATGTTTGAACACAAGGACAGTGTCCGGCTCTGCAAAATAAGTTCCACATGCCACCGTAGAGAGAATAATATTTACACAAATCTAATCTGCTGACGCATTCCGCGGTGTGACATCATGCCACGGCCTAGCCTTTATTCATTTTACCGTTCCACCTCAGCGCGTTTAGCGAGGCGGTTTCCTTGGCACGTCTTATCGAAGCAGGGATCGTGTCCCCTTATTCCGGGATTCTCATCAATACGGGCGCTGGTAACCCAGCCGCGCCATTAACCGCGGCGCTTGGGAGATAAGCGAGTTTTGTTAGGCCGGTGGGGGCTCATAGCTTTGGCCGCCCATATAAGGGGATAAGCATCTACCCTTTCCATTCACGCCTTCTTCCTCCTTTGCTTATTTGTTCTCGCGCACTCGAGCTCCAACGCCCAAGCCTGCTGTCAGTGTCAAAACCGGCGGATCTCAGGTAGGGGGTCCCGAACTGTGCGTCTAGGCGGATGGTAACAGGAGACGAGGGACACGATGTTTTACCCAGGTTCGGGCCCTCTTGATGGAGGTAAAACCCTACGTCCTGCTTGATTAATATTGAAGATGTGTGTTACAAGAGTGGATCTACCACGAGATCAAGGAGGCTAAACCCTAGAAGCTAGCCTATGGTATGATTGTTGTAATGGTTGTTCGTCCTACGGACTAAAACCCTCCGGTTTATATAGACACCAGAGAGGGCTAGGGTTACACAGAGTCGGTTACAATGGTAGGAGATCTACATATCCGTATCGCTAAGCTTGCCTTCCACGCCAAGGAAAGTCCCATCCGTACATGACACAAAGTCTTCAAATCTTGTATCTTCATAGTCTTGGAGTCCGGCTGACGATGATAGTCCAGCTGTCCGGAGACCCCCTTGTCCAGGACTCCCACAGTAGTCCCTGAACCAGGCTTCACTGACAATGAGTCCGGCGCGCATATTGTTCGGCATTGCAAAGCGGGTTCCTCCTCCGAATAATCCATAGAAGATTGTGAACACCAGGATAGTGTCCGGCTCTGCAAAATAAATTCCACATTCCACCGTAGAGAGAATAATATGTACACATGTCCAATCTGCTGACGTATTTTGTGGCATGACATCACACCACTACCAAGCCTTTACTTGAATCGTTTCTTATTATACCACCTCAGCGCGTTTAGCGAAGCGGTTTCCTTGGCACGTCTTGTCGAAGCAGAGATCGTGTTCCCCTTAATCTGGGATCCTCATCAATATGGACGTGGGTAACCCAACCGCGCCCGTTGCCCCGCCCCCTCTATCGGAGGTGAGTCTCGAACGGTCACGGGGACGGCTCTTGGTATTCCTCTTCTTTATAACGGGACCAAGGCTGGTTTCTTTTCTTCAATCCTCAATCAAATCTACTCCTTGCCCCGAGTTCCAACACTCAGAGCCCCAGATTCGAGCGCTTCGGACCTTCAACAATGTCCGGCTCCGACCTACAGGGCCGGTGGATGCCTTCCTCCATCACGGAAGAAGACGTGCTAAAGCTGCGAGAGGCCAAGTACCTCTCTTACGAGATTTCGCATAGGTTGCCCGTCAAAGGGCAAGTCATACCCACCCCCGAGCCCAACGAGTATGTCGTGTTTGTATCCCACCTCCGTAGGGGTTTAGGCTTCCCGATGGATCCTTTTGTGAGAGGGCTCATGTTTTACTACGGGTTGGAATTCCACGACTTGGCTCCGGAGTCCATCCTCCATATCTCTTCATTCATTGTTTTTTGCGAAGCCTTCCTCCGCCTTACCCCTCACTTCGGCTTGTGGCTTAAGACCTTCGACGTGGAGCCGAAGATGATCGAGGGGCGTCAAGCAGAGTGCGGCGGGGCGGTTGTAAGCAGAAGGGCCGACGCTCCATGGCCCGAGGGCTCTTTTCAGGAGGAGCTCGGCTTGTGGCAGCAGCAGTGGTTCTACATAACCGCTCCCAGGGGCAGCAGGCAGAAGCCGCCGCCCATCTTCCGCTCGGGCCCTCCGCAGCGGCTAGTGTCATGGGTCAGCCAAGGGCTCAACTGGGGGCCGTCCAAGGACGTGCCCCTATTGCAGGGCCGGATTCAAGACCTCCAGGCGAGGGAGATTGATCTGGTCGTGGTGACGCAGGTCATGCTGATTAGGCGTCTCCTGCCCTGCAAACGTCGTCCTCTCCGGCTGTGGGAGTTTAATCAGGAGGGACCACGAATTCTCCAACACTTCATGGGTGCGACACCCGTGGAGATGTATAAACTGTTCTTCGGATCACGAGAGGCGTGCCCGGAATTGACCGAGGACGCCGGCCTAAGCTGCAATCGCCCGGATACACAAGTAAGTAGCTCCGCATCCGGACATACCGTTTTTTATTTTGCCTTTCTATGATTCGCTTTCTGACCAATTACCCTCTAAACAGGAGTGGATAGCGCAAGCAAAACTGATACGGTATCTGGCTCCCCTCCCAGAGATCATGCCGGATTCCGTGCTGGTCAGGATGTTGGAGGTCGCGCCTTCATAGGAAGGCGAAGGGGAGAACAGAGGAACTACCGCCTCAACCAAGGAGGCTTTTGAGGGGGGGATCGAGAATCCCTCCTTCCAGGGGGAGAAGAGGACCGCCTCCGAAAACCCGGAGGCCAAAGCCCCCAAGCGGGGGAAGAGATCTTCACCCGAGGGTCCTACGTCCGGAGAGGCTCCGACCGCACAGTCTCTTGATCAATATTGATGGAATGGGTATTACGAGAGTTGATCTACCGTGAGCTCAGAGAGGCTAAACCCTAGAAGATAGCCTATGGTATGATTGTTGTTCGTCCTATGGACTAAAACTCTCCAGTTTATATAGACACCGGAGAGGGCTAGGGTTACACAGAGTCGGTTACAATGGCCCCCCCCCCCCCCCCCCCCCCCCCCCCCCCCCCCCCCCCCCCCCCCCCCCCCCCCCCCCCCCCCCCCCCCCCCCCCCCCCCCCCCCCCCCCCCCCCCCCCCCCCCCCCCCCCCCCCCCCCCCCCCCCCCCCCCCCCCCCCCCCCCCCCCCCCCCCCCCCCCCCCCCCCCCCCCCCCCCCCCCCCCCCCCCCCCCCCCCCCCCCCCCCCCCCCCCCCCCCCCCCCCCCCCCCCCCCCCCCCCCCCCCCCCCCCCCCCCCCCCCCCCCCCCCCCCCCCCCCCCCCCCCCCCCCCCCCCCCCCCCCCCCCCCCCCCCCCCCCCCCCCCCCCCCCCCCCCCCCCCCCCCCCCCCCCCCCCCCCCCCCCCCCCCCCCCCCCCCCCCCCCCCCCCCCCCCCCCCCCCCCCCCCCCCCCCCCCCCCCCCCCCCCCCCCCCCCCCCCCCCCCCCCCCCCCCCCCCCCCCCCCCCCCCCCCCCCCCCCCCCCCCCCCCCCCCCCCCCCCCCCCCCCCCCCCCCCCCCCCCCCCCCCCCCCCCCCCCCCCCCCCCCCCCCCCCCCCCCCCCCCCCCCCCCCCCCCCCCCCCCCCCCCCCCCCCCCCCCCCCCCCCCCCCCCCCCCCCCCCCCCCCCCCCCCCCCCCCCCCCCCCCCCCCCCCCCCCCCCCCCCCCCCCCCCCCCCCCCCCCCCCCCCCCCCCCCCCCCCCCCCCCCCCCCCCCCCCCCCCCCCCCCCCCCCCCCCCCCCCCCCCCCCCCCCCCCCCCCCCCCCCCCCCCCCCCCCCCCCCCCCCCCCCCCCCCCCCCCCCCCCCCCCCCCCCCCCCCCCCCCCCCCCCCCCCCCCCCCCCCCCCCCCCCCCCCCCCCCCCCCCCCCCCCCCCCCCCCCCCCCCCCCCCCCCCCCCCCCCCCCCCCCCCCCCCCCCCCCCCCCCCCCCCCCCCCCCCCCCCCCCCCCCCCCCCCCCCCCCCCCCCCCCCCCCCCCCCCCCCCCCCCCCCCCCCCCCCCCCCCCCCCCCCCCCCCCCCCCCCCCCCCCCCCCCCCCCCCCCCCCCCCCCCCCCCCCCCCCCCCCCCCCCCCCCCCCCCCCCCCCCCCCCCCCCCCCCCCCCCCCCCCCCCCCCCCCCCCCCCCCCCCCCCCCCCCCCCCCCCCCCCCCCCCCCCCCCCCCCCCCCCCCCCCCCCCCCCCCCCCCCCCCCCCCCCCCCCCCCCCCCCCCCCCCCCCCCCCCCCCCCCCCCCCCCCCCCCCCCCCCCCCCCCCCCCCCCCCCCCCCCCCCCCCCCCCCCCCCCCCCCCCCCCCCCCCCCCCCCCCCCCCCCCCCCCCCCCCCCCCCCCCCCCCCCCCCCCCCCCCCCCCCCCCCCCCCCCCCCCCCCCCCCCCCCCCCCCCCCCCCCCCCCCCCCCCCCCCCCCCCCCCCCCCCCCCCCCCCCCCCCCCCCCCCCCCCCCCCCCCCCCCCCCCCCCCCCCCCCCCCCCCCCCCCCCCCCCCCCCCCCCCCCCCCCCCCCCCCCCCCCCCCCCCCCCCCCCCCCCCCCCCCCCCCCCCCCCCCCCCCCCCCCCCCCCCCCCCCCCCCCCCCCCCCCCCCCCCCCCCCCCCCCCCCCCCCCCCCCCCCCCCCCCCCCCCCCCCCCCCCCCCCCCCCCCCCCCCCCCCCCCCCCCCCCCCCCCCCCCCCCCCCCCCCCCCCCCCCCCCCCCCCCCCCCCCCCCCCCCCCCCCCCCCCCCCCCCCCCCCCCCCCCCCCCCCCCCCCCCCCCCCCCCCCCCCCCCCCCCCCCCCCCCCCCCCCCCCCCCCCCCCCCCCCCCCCCCCCCCCCCCCCCCCCCCCCCCCCCCCCCCCCCCCCCCCCCCCCCCCCCCCCCCCCCCCCCCCCCCCCCCCCCCCCCCCCCCCCCCCCCCCCCCCCCCCCCCCCCCCCCCCCCCCCCCCCCCCCCCCCCCCCCCCCCCCCCCCCCCCCCCCCCCCCCCCCCCCCCCCCCCCCCCCCCCCCCCCCCCCCCCCCCCCCCCCCCCCCCCCCCCCCCCCCCCCCCCCCCCCCCCCCCCCCCCCCCCCCCCCCCCCCCCCCCCCCCCCCCCCCCCCCCCCCCCCCCCCCCCCCCCCCCCCCCCCCCCCCCCCCCCCCCCCCCCCCCCCCCCCCCCCCCCCCCCCCCCCCCCCCCCCCCCCCCCCCCCCCCCCCCCCCCCCCCCCCCCCCCCCCCCCCCCCCCCCCCCCCCCCCCCCCCCCCCCCCCCCCCCCCCCCCCCCCCCCCCCCCCCCCCCCCCCCCCCCCCCCCCCCCCCCCCCCCCCCCCCCCCCCCCCCCCCCCCCCCCCCCCCCCCCCCCCCCCCCCCCCCCCCCCCCCCCCCCCCCCCCCCCCCCCCCCCCCCCCCCCCCCCCCCCCCCCCCCCCCCCCCCCCCCCCCCCCCCCCCCCCCCCCCCCCCCCCCCCCCCCCCCCCCCCCCCCCCCCCCCCCCCCCCCCCCCCCCCCCCCCCCCCCCCCCCCCCCCCCCCCCCCCCCCCCCCCCCCCCCCCCCCCCCCCCCCCCCCCCCCCCCCCCCCCCCCCCCCCCCCCCCCCCCCCCCCCCCCCCCCCCCCCCCCCCCCCCCCCCCCCCCCCCCCCCCCCCCCCCCCCCCCCCCCCCCCCCCCCCCCCCCCCCCCCCCCCCCCCCCCCCCCCCCCCCCCCCCCCCCCCCCCCCCCCCCCCCCCCCCCCCCCCCCCCCCCCCCCCCCCCCCCCCCCCCCCCCCCCCCCCCCCCCCCCCCCCCCCCCCCCCCCCCCCCCCCCCCCCCCCCCCCCCCCCCCCCCCCCCCCCCCCCCCCCCCCCCCCCCCCCCCCCCCCCCCCCCCCCCCCCCCCCCCCCCCCCCCCCCCCCCCCCCCCCCCCCCCCCCCCCCCCCCCCCCCCCCCCCCCCCCCCCCCCCCCCCCCCCCCCCCCCCCCCCCCCCCCCCCCCCCCCCCCCCCCCCCCCCCCCCCCCCCCCCCCCCCCCCCCCCCCCCCCCCCCCCCCCCCCCCCCCCCCCCCCCCCCCCCCCCCCCCCCCCCCCCCCCCCCCCCCCCCCCCCCCCCCCCCCCCCCCCCCCCCCCCCCCCCCCCCCCCCCCCCCCCCCCCCCCCCCCCCCCCCCCCCCCCCCCCCCCCCCCCCCCCCCCCCCCCCCCCCCCCCCCCCCCCCCCCCCCCCCCCCCCCCCCCCCCCCCCCCCCCCCCCCCCCCCCCCCCCCCCCCCCCCCCCCCCCCCCCCCCCCCCCCCCCCCCCCCCCCCCCCCCCCCCCCCCCCCCCCCCCCCCCCCCCCCCCCCCCCCCCCCCCCCCCCCCCCCCCCCCCCCCCCCCCCCCCCCCCCCCCCCCCCCCCCCCCCCCCCCCCCCCCCCCCCCCCCCCCCCCCCCCCCCCCCCCTCAGGCCACTTCTATTTTTCCGGGATCAAGCGCGGCAGTGGAGTCGCAGACGGAGAGGAGTGGGAAACTTGACTGGGTGCGGGGTGGGCCTACACTCAGCAGAGAATAACAGGAGGTGCGGAGTGGAGGGATGGCCTGGCCGTCGGCGGGGTAGCGTTTCGCTGAGGAGCGCAAAACAACGCCGCTGGACGCTGGAGGCTGGAGCAGGCGGTCCCGGCAGCTATAGGGGAAGAAGACGAGAGATTGAAGAAGAATGCCGGCCGTTGGATGTAAATCCAACGCCTTCTTAGGCTTCGACCTACTGGCCCACATGTCAGCCAGTCCATTTGTTTCTTTACTCCATTTGGTGGACTGGGTGAAACAATGATGTAGCATCTATGCAGCCCATTTATATATATGATAGAACTTAAAGCCCATTTGCATTTTTCTCGAAATCCACGGACTGGCTGGGCTGGGTGAAAATATCATGTTGGGCTAGGCGGAGAAATGTTATAAAAACATAAACACATGATTGCACGTCTATTACTGCATTGCCCCCCCCCCCCCCCCCCCCCCCCCCCCCCCCCCCCCCCCCCCCCCCCCCCCCCCCCCCCCCCCCCCCCCCCCCCCCCCCCCCCCCCCCCCCCCCCCCCCCCCCCCCCCCCCCCGTGGAGCTGCCGCAGCCGGACAATGTGAGGTAGTAGAGGGATGGCCTGGCCAACGCCATAGGCTATGATGGCCAGCCGATGTATAGGAAGAGGACGAAAGATCGAACAAAATAAAAAAATACAAATGGATAGGTGGTTGGTCCCATTTGTTTGTGTACGAGACCAGCTGGATCCACCTGAGGAGGGGAATATGTTGGGAGGAAGGAGATTCAAAGCACGGCAGCCGAGTGAACTAGTTTTTTTAACGGACAAGTGAACTAGTTACATACATAAGCAAATAGCCACTAAAAAGCAAACAAGTTAATGGGTTCTTAAAATATTTCGGACAAAACATATGATTACGACACATAGGCTAATGCATGAAACACTCAGATGATAAAGGTGCTTATAAACAGATAAAGTACAACATCTAGACCTTCCTGGCATGCTTGATCATGATGCTGCGGCTGTCCGTGTACTCATCTATTACGGGAAGCAGACACGCCCTCATGTCTAAGATCTGCCTGTACATGTCGTAGCATGCGTATGCGTCCTTGGCCACGTAGGTTATGTAGGCTAGATTCAGAGGTACCTCCCACGTGTTCAGGTCCTTGGTATCGTTGTCTTCTTTCATGTTGGCGTATCAGGGGTCGATGATGGTCTCGGCGAGGTCAACCACGGAGTCCTTCTCCTGCCCGTTGCTGATGATCTTGTATTGCTTCTGGATGTCGACAAGCTTGTTGCACCAGATGGCCGAATCGTCGCGTTCTTCCTTCTCTCCACCGTAGCGAAGGTGCAATCGGCGTTGCCGATGAAACGGGCGAATGCTCCAGAACCTCTGATGGCCCTACAAAAGTGGTAGATGAGAACCTCGTCCCGCACACCTACCTGGGCGACGGCGATCCATTGGTCCCTGTCAGGAGACGAATGCATGGGCACCAGGTCTAGTCCTACAACCTTGTGCTTTCTCATCCTG
>JAAAWM010009424.1:0-23214 GCA_036873465.1 Thinopyrum obtusiflorum | reverse complement strand
AGGCGAGCAGCAGGTTCCCCCGCGCCGGAGGCACCGTGTGACACCATGACGGACAACGCGCAGCACGAACCAACACACACTTCGACCTATGCCCCCCCTTCAAGATGTTTATGAAAATTAAACGAGCCGAAGGCGAGCAGGAGGTTCCCCCGCGCCGGAGGCGCCGTGTGACACCACGACGGACAACGTGTGGCAAGAACCAACACGCTGCACGACCAACACACACTTTGACCTATGCCCCTCCTTCAAGATGTTTATGAAAATTAAACAAGCCAAAAGCGAGCAGGAGGTTCCCCCGCGCCGGAGGCGCCGTGTGACACCACGACGGACAACGCGTGGCACGAACCAACACGCTGCACGACCAACACACACTTCGACCTATGCCCCCCCAACAAGATGTTTATGAAAATTAAACGAGCCGAAGGTGAGCAGGAAGTTCCCTCGCGCCGGAGGCGCCGTGTGACACCACGACGGACAACGCGCGGCACGAACCAATACGCTACACGACCAACACACACTTTGACCTATGCCCAACATTCAAGATGTTTATGAAAATTAAAAGAGCCAAAGGCGAGCAGGAGGTTCCCCCGCGCCGGAGGCGCCGTGTGACACCACGACGGACAACGCGTGGCATGAATCAACACGCTGCACGACCAACACAAACTTCGACCTATGCCCAACCTTCAAGATGTTTATGAAAATTAAACGAGCCGAAGGCGAGCAGGAGGTTCCCCCGCGCCGGAGGCGCCGTGTGACACCACGACGGACAACGCGCGGCATGAACCAACACGCTGCACGACCAACACACGCTTCGACCTATGCCCAACCTTCAAGATGTTTATGAAAATCAAACGAGCCGAAGGCGAGCAGGAGGTTCCCCCACGCCGGAGGCGCCGTGTGACACCATGACGGACAACGCACGGCACGAACCAACACGCTGCACGACCAACACACACTTCGACCTATGTCCCCCCTTCAAGATGTTTATGAAAATTAAATGAGCCGAAGGGGAGCAGCAGGTTCCCCCGCGCCGGAAGCGCCGTGTGACACCATGACGGACAACGCGCGTCATGAACCAACACACATTTCGACCTATGACCCCCTTCAAGATGTTTATGAAAATTAAACAAGCCAAAAGCGAGCAGGAGGTTCCCCCGCGCCGGAGTCGCCGTGTGACACCACGACGGACAACGCGTGGCACGAACCAACATGCTGCATGACCAACACACACTTCGACCTATGCCCCCCATCAAGATGTTTATGAAAATTAAACGAGCCGAAGGTGAGCAGGAAGTTCCCCCGCGCCGGAGGCGCCGTGTGACACCACGACGGACAACGCGCGGCACGAACCAACACGCTACACGACCAACACACACTTTGACCTATGCCCAACCTTCAAGATGTTTATGAAAATTAAAAGAGCCAAAGGCGAGCAGGAGGTTCCCCCGCGCCGGAGGCGCCGTGTGACACCACGACGGACAACGCGTGGCATAAACCAACACGCTGCACGACCAACACACACTTCGACCTATGCCCAACCTTCAAGATGTTTATGAAAATTAAACGAGCCGAAGGCGAGCAGGAGGTTCCCCCGCGCCGGAGGCGCCGTGTGACACCACGACGGACAACGCGCGGCATGAACCAACATGCTGCACGACCAACACACGCTTCGACCTATGCTCAACCTTCAAGATGTTTATGAAAATCAAACGAGCCGAAGGCGAGCAGGAGGTTCCCCCACGCCGGAGGCGCCGTGTGACACCACGACGGACAACGCACGGCACGAACCAACACACTGCACGACCAACACACACTTCGACCTATGTCCCCCTTCAAGATGTTTACGAAGATTAAATGAGCCGAAGGCGAGCAGCAGGTTCCCCCGCGCCGGAAGCGCCGTGTGACACCATGACGGACAACGCGCGGCACGAACCAACACACACTTCGACCTATGCCCCCCCTTCAAGATGTTTATGAAAATTAAACGAGCCGAAGGCGAGCAGGAGGTTCCCCCGCGCCGGAGGCGCCGTGTGAGACCACAACGGACAACGCGTGGCACGAACCAACACGCTGCACGACCAATACACACTTTGACCTATGCCCCCCCTTCAAGATGTTTATGAAAATTAAACGAGCCGAAGGCGAGCAGGAGGTTCCCCCACGCCGGAGGAGCCTTATGACACCACGACGGACAACGCGCGGCACGAACCAACATGTTGCACGACCAACACACACTTCGACCTATGCCCCCCTTCAAGATGTTTATGAAAATTAAACGAGCCGAAGGCGAGCAGGAGGTTCCCCCGCGTCGGAGGCGCCGTGTGACACCCCGATGGACAATGCGCGGCACGAACCAACACGCTGCATGACCAACACGCTCCAATTTAGTAAAGTTATACAAACCATGCCTCTGCTAGAATACACTTGTGCCTATAGATAATTCACACATAGGCATTCATAGGATTGAACGATTCCTTTGCAGTCATCACGACCGTGCGCCAAACCATGCCTTTTCTTCGTTTGTATGAAAAAGTTGCTGTTTTTTCCTTACTTGAAAGGTCACATTTGATAGTGTTTTTAGCCCCCGCCCGTAACTACCCCCTAAATCTCCATTTCCCGAAAATATAATGGGAACAAAAAGGGAAACAAAGAGGAAACAGGGAACCGACATGGTTGGCCTTTTATATTTGTTTCTGTTTTCGCGCACATACCTCTGGTGCCTCAACCGTGGCTAGCTGGTACACACACGTGACTGGAGATGCTTCACCCCCTTGCCTCCCCATGCGACAAGGCCCCGTGCCTTTGGAGAATACACACATGTGCATGCACGCACATACCTCTACTACCTAAAGCATGGCTACGCACACGTGACTGCACATGCTTCAAACCCGTGCCTTCGGAAGAGACATGCCAATGCCTCCGGAGGATCCACACATGTGCATGCACGCACATACCTCTAGCGCCACAATCATGGCTAGCTGCTACACACACGTGACTGCACATGATTCAAACCCGTGCCTTTCCAGGCAAAGGAGCTTGGCTTTTGCACGACCTGTATAAAAATTTTGTCCTGAGCTGTGAACTTCTTATAGAATATCATGAACTTCTTATAGAACCAACACGCTGCACGACCAACACACACTTCGACCTATGCCCAACCTTCAAGATGTTTATGAAAATTAAACGAGCCGAAGGCGATCAGGAGGTTCCCCCGCGCCGGAGGCGCCGTGTGACACCACGACGGACAACACACGGCACGAACCAACACGCTGCACGACCAACACACACTTCGACCTATGCCCCCACCTTCAAGATGTTTATGAAAATTAATCGAGCCGAAGGCGAGCAGCAGTTTCCCCCGCGCTGGAGGCGCCGTGTGACACCATGACGGACAACGCGCGGCATGAACCAACACACACTTCGACCAATGCCCCCCTTCAAGATGTTTATGAAACTTAAATGAGCCGGAGGCGAGCAGGAGGTTCCCCCGCGCCGGAGGCGCCGTGTGACACCACGACGGACAACGCACGGCACAAACCAACACGTTGCACGACCAACACACACTTTGACCTATGCCCCCCTTCAAGATGTTTATGAAAATTAAACGAGCCGAAGGCGAGCAGGAGGTTCCCCCGCGCCGGAGGCGCCGTGTGACACCACGACGGACAACGCGCGGCACGAACCAACACGCTGCACGACCAACACACACTTCGACCTATGCCCAACCTTCAAGATGTTTACGAAAATTAAACGAGCCAAAGGCGAGGAGGAGGTTCCCCCGCGCCGGAGGCGCCGTGTGACACCACGACAGACAACGCGTGGCACGAACCAACACGCTGCACGACCAACACACATTTCGACCTATGCCCCCCTTCAAGATGTTTATGAAAATTAAACGAGCCGAAGGCAAGCAGGAGGTTCCCCCGCGCCGGAGGCGCCGTGTGACACCACGACGGACAACGCGTGGCATGAACCAACACGCTGCACGACCAACACACACTTCGACCTATGGCCAACCTTCAAGATGTTTATGAAAATTAAACGAGCCGAAGGCGAGCAGGAGGTTCCCCCGCGCCGGAGGCGCCGAGTGACACCACGACGGACAACGCACGGCATGAACCAACACGCTGCACGACCTACACACACTTCGACCTATGCCCAACCTTCAAGATGTTTATGAAAATTAAACGAGCCGAAGGCGAGCAGGAGGTTCCCCCACGCCGGAGGCGCCGTGTGACACCACGACGGACAACGCGCGGCACGAACCAACACGTTGCACGACCAACACACACTTCGACCTATGTCCCCCCTTCAAGATGTTTATGAAAATTAAACGAGCCGAAGGTGAGCAGCAGGTTCCCCCGCGCCGGAGGCGCCGTGTGACCCCATGACGGACAATGCGCGGCACGAACCAACACACACTTCGACCTATGCTCCCCTTCAAGATGTTTATGAAAATTAAACGAGCCAAAGGCGAGCAGGAGGTTCCCCCATGCCGGAGGCGCCGTGTGACACCACGACGGACAACGCGCGGCACGAACCAACACGCTGCACGACCAACACACACTTCGACCTATGCCCCCCCTTCAAGATGTATATGAAAATTAAACGAGCCGAAGGCGAGCAGGAGGTTCCCCCTCGCCGGAGGCGCCGTGTGACACCACGACGGACAACGCACGGCACGAACCAACACGCTGCACGACCAACACACACTTCGACCTATGCCCCCGCTTCAAGATGTTTATGAAAATTAAACGAGCCGAAGGCGAGCAAGAGGTTCCCCCGCGCCGGAGGCGGCGTGTGACACCACGATGGACAATGCGCGGCACGAACCAACACGCTGCACGACCAACACACTCCAATTTAGTAAAGTTATACAAACCATGCCTCTGCTAGAATACACTTGTAACACCCTGGATTTTGCCCATTTTCTTTTTCTTTTGATTTTGGTTTGAATTCGCTTTTTTGTGATTTAGTAGTTTTTGCAACCCGGAGGGATCATCCTTCATTTTTCTTCCCGAGTGGCTTGCCAACCTCAAAACCATCCCAAGACCATGTCATTTCCATCTTGGACCAATCTCAATATTCTTTTCTTGGGAATATTCCTTTTTCTATTAAAGGAATAACCCTGTTTGCTCTGGGTTGTGAAGCAACCCACATCTCCATCATTCCAAAAATTCCCAAATAATTCTCATAAATCCTTTGGGACATATATTCCTCAGATATGTCCAAATATTCCTTGCCATGTCCCAAAATAATTCACAAAATTTGGGGTCAATTCATCTTCCCAATAATTCTCTAGAATTATTCCAAGTTTCTGGACAAAGAGGATAGCTGTGAAGGAAGTACCATTTTGGCATGTCCATTTGGTATGAAATTTTTACAGCATCTTCATATGTCCAAATAACTCTGCCTTGCCAAATTTCAGCTCAAGTGGCTTCTTCATTTGAGTGCAGCATCATGATCTTGATACTAGACCAATTGTGCTGTTGCAAAGCAACTATGAAGTATATTGGTCCAATTCCTCCCAAAACCTCCAGGATCATAGTCCTTCCTAAGCTAATCACCCCAGACAACGCCATTGACCCCAATCAACTCCCTATTGATCACCAGTACGCAGCCAAGTTTGCTGCAGCAAATTTCAGGTGATCATTCACATCTAACCACAGTGAGTTTCACTGAGCTATCACCTCCCTGAGACTGTAATTTGGAGGGACTACACACTGGACATGGTTTGGCAGCTCGTTGGTCGTGGCAATGCCGTGGCCGTGCGGTGACCACGCGGCTGGCATGCCAGCCATCGTGCTCCGGTGATGAGACCTCTCGGTCTCGTCGTGTTCCTTGTCCCCTCGCCATATAATCATGTCCAGGGGCTTCCCCTCGTCGCCGCCTGCGCTCTAGAACTCTCTCCCCCTCCAGATTCTTTCTCTCTACGTCATGACGACCGCCGCCGAGACCCTGTTCGCCCGTGACCGAGCTGTCACTTCCCTCCGTTGGCTCCTTCCTCCCTGAGCCATCGCGTCTCAGTTAATGCTCGTCAGGTTGGCCGCTCGCCGACGCAGGGAACCCTCCAGCCACGTCGCCACGAGCGCCAGTGATCGGCTAAGATCGCCACGGCGGCTGTGCCTATCCACCCTTGTCCCCGCGGCTATATATAGGCCTCCCGAGCCCTCTCATCCACACCAGCAACCTCCCCTCACTCTCCTACCTCTCTCTATCCACTCCTCGGAGCTCGAGCCGCCCTCCTCGCCTCTATTGACCGCCATGGCCGCCGCCCCCTCCGGCTCAAATTCGAGCTAGACCGACCCCTCCTCTCCTCCCTGACCTCTCAGCAAGCTTCCCCACTCACCGGCGATCCTCCCCACCACCGCATCACGCCGCCGGAGCCCCTGTGGCCGCCGCTGCCTAGGTCCTGCCGCTGCTACCCGAGACTCTGTTGCCTACTGCCGCGGTCCCTCCTTTCTTCTCCGGCGCCGATCCTCCCTCTGGATGAGCTCGGCGCAGCCGCCCGAGTCTGCCGGTGCCTTCCGCTCGACCGAAGACGGCTGGAGCCGCCCGCGCCTCTCGTCGGCGCCCGCCTCGGTTCCTCACTGTACCCGTCGCCATGTTCGCTCCCCGTCGCTCCTCTGGCCTACCCCGAGCACGGCGTCGTCCCCTGGTTCCTCCGGTGGCCTGAGCACGGTCGGAGATGGCCGGAGTCGCCGCTGCTGGCGCCGGCCTCTCCTCTGTCGCGCTTCTCCTCTCTGCTCTATCGGAGGAAGAAGAAGCAGCGAGGGAAGTGAGAGAGAAGCTACGTGGGCCCCACCGGTCAGCTGCACAGAGCCCGGCCCCGCACCCGCCAGCTCGGATAAGTGGATGCGCCCCGCTGTGTTTCCGTTTCCTTCGCTGGGAAATGTATTTCCGTCAAGTGCGCGACCAGCCGAGCTGACAGGGACCCCAAAGTAAATAAAATATTTACAGAAAGGTCCTTGGCAGAGAAACCCTTATAACTTTTTGCTCGTAACTCCGATCGAGGTGAATCCAAAGCCCACGTCTTCGTCTCGTCGAGCCCGTCGTGTTGGTATCATTTTCACTATGTGGTCCTACTATGAAAATGACCATTTTGCCCTTGCCGTAAACAGCCCCTCCGGGAGAGAACTGTTTCCGGCAACTCCTTCCGCGACCGTTCTGTACTTCTTTCCGATGGTTCCATCAACCCCAGGCAAGCCACAACTCTCATCTGCATCATCGCATTGCAATGTCATAGTTTAACTATTTATTTTAACAGCAAGTAGGAGTATCTATGAAATGAATTGGATTATGCAATGTTGGAGTTGATTCTCGGATAGGTGACTACCGTGTTGAATACCAGATTACTAGTGATTAGTAGTTTACCCACTTGTTGATATTATGATGTTGAGATCACTGTCTATGATTATTTTGGAGTTCATCTGGCAGTTCGTAGAGATGAATTAGCAGCAGTGGCTCAAGCATACTGGTTATCGGAGTGTCAGCCATGACAGAAATATTATTCGGGGATTAGATATTTCATGGTTGACCTTGAGTCACCTGTCCGGACTTATCCATGCAGCCACATTTGCCGGTATGGGACGGCCTTGACTTGGTCTGATCGCGTGCTCTTTCATCGGTACCTCCAAAGAGGGAGGGTTATGCGTGCGTGCTGCCCTGATCAGGTAGACGACGATAACCCTGTGAGCCCAGTTGAGTTGTTTGGGATCCCGTCCCCGTTTGGGACAGTTTAGTTTGGCCACGACGGTGGCAGGGTGTCACGAGGTGACACGGGGCCACCCAAGGCTTGACTCCGAGGGAGTATGATTGCCGGTGGTACGATGGAAGAGTCACGGGTCAGGCGGGTTTCGTTGGAGCAATGCTGGTCCACCTGCATGGGATCACGAGGTCAGTGCTCAATGGTGTGGGTAATGTGCGCAACCTCTGCAGAGTGTAAAATCTATTCGAATAGCCGTGTCCACGGTATTGGACAGTCCGTCCAGACCTCACTAGGTGGTCAACCATAGTAGTAATGATGGAAGAACTCATAGTAAGATCAGAAGTACTTGGTGGATTGTGAGTATTCTGAGGGTTGTGAGGCAACCCGGAGGAGAGTAAATTTGTCAGACTTGTGGTGCAGATGGCATATGATATGTTAGCCATGGGATGGCTATGAGTTGAGTGGTCGGATGACCACATGATTTGGATTGGACTTGGTACAGGTTCGGATTGGATCCTGAGATTATTTGGAGTATGGATTTATTACTGTGACACCATGACGGACAACGCGCGGCACGAACCAACACACACTTCGACCTACGGCCCCCCATCAAAATGTTTATGAAAATTAAACGAGCCGAAGGCATGCAGGAGGTTCCCCCGCGCCGGAGGCGACGTGTGACACCTTGACGGACAACGCGCGGCACGAACCAACACGCTGCACGGCCAACACACACTTCGACCTGTGTCCCCCCTTCAAGATGTTTATGAAAATTAAACGAGCCAAAGGCGAGCAGCAGTTTCCCCCGCGCCGGAGGCGCCGTGTGACACCACGACGGACAACGCGCGGCACGAACCAACACGCTGCACGACCAACACACACTTCGACCTATGCGCCCCCTTCAAGATGTTTATGAAAATTAAACGAGCCGAAGGCGAGCAGGAGGTTCCCCCGCGCCGGAGGCGCCGTGTGACACCACGACGGACAATGCGCGGCACGAACCAACACGCTGCACGACCAACACACACTTCGACCTGTGTCCCCCCTTCAAGATGTTTATGAAAATTAAACGAGCCGAAGGCGAGCAGCAGGTTTCCCCGCGCAGGAGGCGCCCTGTGACACCATGACGGACAACGCGCGGCACGAACCAACACACACCCCCCCCCCCCCCCCCCCCCCCCCCCCCCCCCCCCCCCCCCCCCCCCCCCCCCCCCCCCCCCCCCCCCCCCCCCCCCCCCCCCCCCCCCCCCCCCCCCCCCCCCCCCCCCCCCCCCCCCCCCCCCCCCCCCCCCCCCCCCCCCCCCCCCCCCCCCCCCCCCCCCCCCCCCCCCCCCCCCCCCCCCCCCCCCCCCCCCCCCCCCCCCCCCCCCCCCCCCCCCCCCCCCCCCCCCCCCCCCCCCCCCCCCCCCCCCCCCCCCCCCCCCCCCCCCCCCCCCCCCCCCCCCCCCCCCCCCCCCCCCCCCCCCCCCCCCCCCCCCCCCCCCCCCCCCCCCCCCCCCCCCCCCCCCCCCCCCCCCCCCCCCCCCCCCCCCCCCCCCCCCCCCCCCCCCCCCCCCCCCCCCCCCCCCCCCCCCCCCCCCCCCCCCCCCCCCCCCCCCCCCCCCCCCCCCCCCCCCCCCCCCCCCCCCCCCCCCCCCCCCCCCCCCCCCCCCCCCCCCCCCCCCCCCCCCCCCCCCCCCCCCCCCCCCCCCCCCCCCCCCCCCCCCCCCCCCCCCCCCCCCCCCCCCCCCCCCCCCCCCCCCCCCCCCCCCCCCCCCCCCCCCCCCCCCCCCCCCCCCCCCCCCCCCCCCCCCCCCCCCCCCCCCCCCCCCCCCCCCCCCCCCCCCCCCCCCCCCCCCCCCCCCCCCCCCCCCCCCCCCCCCCCCCCCCCCCCCCCCCCCCCCCCCCCCCCCCCCCCCCCCCCCCCCCCCCCCCCCCCCCCCCCCCCCCCCCCCGCCTTCGGCTCGTTTAATTTTCATAAACATCTTGAAGGGGGGGCATAGGTCAATGTGTGTGTTGGTCGTGCAGCGTGTTGGTTCGTGCCGCGCGTTGTCCGTCGTGGTGTCACTCGGCGCCTCCGGCGCGGGGGAACCTCCTGCTCGCCTTCGGCTCGTTTAATTTTCATAAACATCTTGAAGGAGGGGGCATAGGTCGAAGTGTGTGTTGGTCGTGCAGCGTGTTGGTTCATGCCGCACGTTGTCCGTCATGGTGTCACACGGCGCCTCCGGCGCGGGGGAACCACCTGCTCGCCTTCGGCTCGTTTAATTTTCATAAACATCTTGAAGGGGGGGCATAGGTCGAAGTGTGTGTTGGTTCGTGCCGCGCGTTGTCCGTCATGGTGTCACACGGCGCCTCCGGTACGGGGGAACCTGCTGCTCGCCTTCGGCTCGTTTAATTTTCATAAACATCTTGAAGGAGGGACACAGGTCGAAGTGTGTGTTGGTCGTGCAGCGTGTTGGTTCGTGCCGCGCGTTGTCCGTCGTGGTGTCAGACGGCGCCTCCGGCGTGGGGGAACCTCCTGCTCGCCTTCGGCTCGTTTAATTTTCATAAACATCTTGAAGGTTGGGCATAGGTCGAAGTGTGTGTTGGTCGTGCAGCGTTTTGGTTCATGACGCGCGTTGTCCGTCGTGGTGTCACACGGAGCCTCCGGCGCAGGGGAACCTCCTGCTCGCCTTCGGCTCGTTTAATTTTCATAAACATCTTGAAGGTTGGGCATAGGTCGAAGTGTGTGTTGGTCATGCAGCGTGTTGGTTCATGCCACGCGTTGTCCGCCGTGGTGTCACACGGCGCCTCCGGCGCGGGGGAACCTCCTGCTCGCCTTTGGCTCTTTTAATTTTCATAAACATCTTGAAGGTTGGGCATAGGTCAAATTGTGTGTTGGTCGTGTAGCGTGTTGGTTCGTGCCGCGCGTTGTCCGTCGTGGTGTCACACGACGCCTCCGGCGCGGGGGAACCTCCTGCTCGCCTTCGGCTCGTTTAATTTTCATAAACATCTTGAAGGGGGGGCATAGGTCGAAGTCTGTGTTGGTCGTGCAGCGTGTTGGTTCGTGTCGCGCGTTGTCCGTCGTGGTGTCACACGGCGCCTCCGACGCGGGGGAACCTCCTGCTCACCTTTGGCTCGTTTAATTTTCATAAACATCTCGAAGGTTGGGCATAGGTCGAAGTGTGTGTTGGTCGTGCAGCGTGTTGGTTCGTGCTGCGCGTTGTCCGTCGTGGTGTCACACGGCGCCTCCGGCGCGGTGGAACCTCCTGCTCGCCTTCGGCTCGTTTAATTTTCATAAACATCTTGAAGGGGGGGCATAGGTCGAAGTGTGTGTTGGTCGTGCAGCGTGTTGGTTCGTGCCCCCCCCCCCCCCCCCCCCCCCCCCCCCCCCCCCCCCCCCCCCCCCCCCCCCCCCCTTAATTTTCATAAACATCTTGAAGGGGGGGGCATAGGTCGAAGTGTGTGTTGGTCGTGCAGCGTGTTGGTTCGTGCCGCGCTTTGTCCGTCATGGTGTCACACGGTGCCTCCGGCGCGGGGGAACCTCCTGCACGCCTTCGGCTCGTTTAATTTTCATAAACATCTTGAAGGGAGGGCATAGGTCGAAGTGTGTGTTGGTTCGTGCCGCGCGTTGTCCGTCATGGTGTCACACGGCGCCTCCGGTGCGGGGGAACCTGCTACTCGCCTTCGGCTCGTTTAATTTTCATAAACATCTTGAAGGGGGGACACAGGTCGAAGTGTGTGTTGGTCGTGCAGCGTGTTGGTTCGTGCCGCGCGTTGTCCGTCATGGTGTCACACGGCGCCTCCGGCGTGGGCGAACCTCCTGCTCGCCTTCGGCTCGTTTAATTTTCATAAACATCTTGAAAGTTGGGCATAGGTCGAAGTGTGTGTTGGTCATGCAGCGTGTTGGTTCATGCCGCGCGTTGTCCGTCGTGGTGTCACACGGCGCCTCCGGCGCGGGGGAACCTCCTGCTCGCCTTCGGCTCGTTTAATTTTCATAAACATCTTGAAGGTTGGGCATAGGTCGAAGTGTGTGTTGGTCATGCAGCGTGTTAGTTCATGCCACGCGTTGTCCGTCATGGTGTCACACGGCGCCTCCGGCGCGGGGGAACCTCCTGCTCCCCCCCCCCCCCCCCCCCCCCCCCCCCCCCCCCCCCCCCCCCCCCCCCCCCCCCCCCCCATTAAACGAGCCGAAGGCGAGCAGCAGGTTCCCCCGCGCCGAAGGAGCCGTGTGACACCACGACGGACAACGCGCGGCACGAACCAACATGCTGCACGACCCACACACACTTCGACCTATGCCCCCCATTCAAGATGTTTATGAAAATTAAACGAGCCGAAGGCGAGCAGGAGGTTCCCTCGTTCCCGAGGCGCCGTGTGACAGCACGACGGACAACGCGCGGCATGAACCAACACGCTGCACGACCAACACACACTTCGACCTATGCCCAACCTTCAAGATGTTTATGAAAATTAAACGGGCCGAAGGCGAGCAGGTGATTCCCCCGCGCCAGAGGCGCCATCTGACACCACGACGGATAACGCGCGGCACGAACCAACACGCTGCACGACCAACACACACTTCGACCTATGCGCAACCTTCAAGATGTTTATGAAAATGAAACAAGCCGAAGGCGAGCAGGAGGTTCCCCCGCGTCAGAGACACCGTGTGACACCACGACGGACAAGGCGTGGCACGAACCAACACGCTGCCCCCCCCCCCCCCCCCCCCCCCCCCCCCCCCCCCCCCCCCCCCCCCCCCCCCCCCCCCCCCCCCCCCCCCCCCCCCCCCCCCCCCCCCCCCCCCCCCCCCCCCCCCCCCCCCCCCCCCCCCCCCCCCCCCCCCCCCCCCCCCCCCCCCCCGCCTTCGGCTCGTTTAATTTTCATAAACATCTTGAAGGGGGGGCATAGGTCAATGTGTGTGTTGGTCGTGCAGCGTGTTGGTTCGTGCCGCGCGTTGTCCGTCGTGGTGTCACTCGGCGCCTCCGGCGCGGGGGAACCTCCTGCTCGCCTTCGGCTCGTTTAATTTTCATAAACATCTTGAAGGAGGGGGCATAGGTCGAAGTGTGTGTTGGTCGTGCAGCGTGTTGGTTCATGCCGCACGTTGTCCGTCATGGTGTCACACGGCGCCTCCGGCGCGGGGGAACCACCTGCTCGCCTTCGGCTCGTTTAATTTTCATAAACATCTTGAAGGGGGGGCATAGGTCGAAGTGTGTGTTGGTTCGTGCCGCGCGTTGTCCGTCATGGTGTCACACGGCGCCTCCGGTACGGGGGAACCTGCTGCTCGCCTTCGGCTCGTTTAATTTTCATAAACATCTTGAAGGAGGGACACAGGTCGAAGTGTGTGTTGGTCGTGCAGCGTGTTGGTTCGTGCCGCGCGTTGTCCGTCGTGGTGTCAGACGGCGCCTCCGGCGTGGGGGAACCTCCTGCTCGCCTTCGGCTCGTTTAATTTTCATAAACATCTTGAAGGTTGGGCATAGGTCGAAGTGTGTGTTGGTCGTGCAGCGTTTTGGTTCATGACGCGCGTTGTCCGTCGTGGTGTCACACGGAGCCTCCGGCGCAGGGGAACCTCCTGCTCGCCTTCGGCTCGTTTAATTTTCATAAACATCTTGAAGGTTGGGCATAGGTCGAAGTGTGTGTTGGTCATGCAGCGTGTTGGTTCATGCCACGCGTTGTCCGCCGTGGTGTCACACGGCGCCTCCGGCGCGGGGGAACCTCCTGCTCGCCTTTGGCTCTTTTAATTTTCATAAACATCTTGAAGGTTGGGCATAGGTCAAATTGTGTGTTGGTCGTGTAGCGTGTTGGTTCGTGCCGCGCGTTGTCCGTCGTGGTGTCACACGACGCCTCCGGCGCGGGGGAACCTCCTGCTCGCCTTCGGCTCGTTTAATTTTCATAAACATCTTGAAGGGGGGGCATAGGTCGAAGTCTGTGTTGGTCGTGCAGCGTGTTGGTTCGTGTCGCGCGTTGTCCGTCGTGGTGTCACACGGCGCCTCCGACGCGGGGGAACCTCCTGCTCACCTTTGGCTCGTTTAATTTTCATAAACATCTCGAAGGTTGGGCATAGGTCGAAGTGTGTGTTGGTCGTGCAGCGTGTTGGTTCGTGCTGCGCGTTGTCCGTCGTGGTGTCACACGGCGCCTCCGGCGCGGTGGAACCTCCTGCTCGCCTTCGGCTCGTTTAATTTTCATAAACATCTTGAAGGGGGGGCATAGGTCGAAGTGTGTGTTGGTCGTGCAGCGTGTTGGTTCGTGCCCCCCCCCCCCCCCCCCCCCCCCCCCCCCCCCCCCCCCCCCCCCCCCCCCCCCCCCTTAATTTTCATAAACATCTTGAAGGGGGGGGCATAGGTCGAAGTGTGTGTTGGTCGTGCAGCGTGTTGGTTCGTGCCGCGCTTTGTCCGTCATGGTGTCACACGGTGCCTCCGGCGCGGGGGAACCTCCTGCACGCCTTCGGCTCGTTTAATTTTCATAAACATCTTGAAGGGAGGGCATAGGTCGAAGTGTGTGTTGGTTCGTGCCGCGCGTTGTCCGTCATGGTGTCACACGGCGCCTCCGGTGCGGGGGAACCTGCTACTCGCCTTCGGCTCGTTTAATTTTCATAAACATCTTGAAGGGGGGACACAGGTCGAAGTGTGTGTTGGTCGTGCAGCGTGTTGGTTCGTGCCGCGCGTTGTCCGTCATGGTGTCACACGGCGCCTCCGGCGTGGGCGAACCTCCTGCTCGCCTTCGGCTCGTTTAATTTTCATAAACATCTTGAAAGTTGGGCATAGGTCGAAGTGTGTGTTGGTCATGCAGCGTGTTGGTTCATGCCGCGCGTTGTCCGTCGTGGTGTCACACGGCGCCTCCGGCGCGGGGGAACCTCCTGCTCGCCTTCGGCTCGTTTAATTTTCATAAACATCTTGAAGGTTGGGCATAGGTCGAAGTGTGTGTTGGTCATGCAGCGTGTTAGTTCATGCCACGCGTTGTCCGTCATGGTGTCACACGGCGCCTCCGGCGCGGGGGAACCTCCTGCTCCCCCCCCCCCCCCCCCCCCCCCCCCCCCCCCCCCCCCCCCCCCCCCCCCCCCCCCCCCCCCCCCCCCCCCCCCCCCCCCCCCCCCCCCCCCCCCCCCCCCCCCCCCCCCCCCCCCCCCCCCCCCCCCCCCCCCCCCCCCCCCCCCCCCCCCCCCCCCCCCCCCCCCCCCCCCCCCCCCCCCCCCCCCCCCCCCCCCCCCCCCCCCCCCCCCCCCCCCCCCCCCCCCCCCCCCCCCCCCCCCCCCCCCCCCCCCCCCCCCCCCCCCCCCCCCCCCCCCCCCCCCCCCCCCCCCCCCCCCCCCCCCCCCCCCCCCCCCCCCCCCCCCCCCCCCCCCCCCCCCCCCCCCCCCCCCCCCCCCCCCCCCCCCCCCCCCCCCCCCCCCCCCCCCCCCCCCCCCCCCCCCCCCCCCCCCCCCCCCCCCCCCCCCCCCCCCCCCCCCCCCCCCCCCCCCCCCCCCCCCCCCCCCCCCCCCCCCCCCCCCCCCCCCCCCCCCCCCCCCCCCCCCCCCCCCCCCCCCCCCCCCCCCCCCCCCCCCCCCCCCCCCCCCCCCCCCCCCCCCCCCCCCCCCCCCCCCCCCCCCCCCCCCCCCCCCCCCCCCCCCCCCCCCCCCCCCCCCCCCCCCCCCCCCCCCCCCCCCCCCCCCCCCCCCCCCCCCCCCCCCCCCCCCCCCCCCCCCCCCCCCCCCCCCCCCCCCCCCCCCCCCCCCCCCCCCCCCCCCCCCCCCCCCCCCCCCCCCCCCCCCCCCCCCCCCCCCCCCCCCCCCCCCCCCCCCCCCCCCCCCCCCCCCCCCCCCCCCCCCCCCCCCCCCCCCCCCCCCCCCCCCCCCCCCCCCCCCCCCCCCCCCCCCCCCCCCCCCCCCCCCCCCCCCCCCCCCCCCCCCCCCCCCCCCCCCCCCCCCCCCCCCCCCCCCCCCCCCCCCCCCCCCCCCCCCCCCCCCCCCCCCCCCCCCCCCCCCCCCCCCCCCCCCCCCCCCCCCCCCCCCCCCCCCCCCCCCCCCCCCCCCCCCCCCCCCCCCCCCCCCCCCCCCCCCCCCCCCCCCCCCCCCCCCCCCCCCCCCCCCCCCCCCCCCCCCCCCCCCCCCCCCCCCCCCCCCCCCCCCCCCCCCCCCCCCCCCCCCCCCCCCCCCCCCCCCCCCCCCCCCCCCCCCCCCCCCCCCCCCCCCCCCCCCCCCCCCCCCCCCCCCCCCCCCCCCCCCCCCCCCCCCCCCCCCCCCCCCCCCCCCCCCCCCCCCCCCCCCCCCCCCCCCCCCCCCCCCCCCCCCCCCCCCCCCCCCCCCCCCCCCCCCCCCCCCCCCCCCCCCCCCCCCCCCCCCCCCCCCCCCCCCCCCCCCCCCCCCCCCCCCCCCCCCCCCCCCCCCCCCCCCCCCCCCCCCCCCCCCCCCCCCCCCCCCCCCCCCCCCCCCCCCCCCCCCCCCCCCCCCCCCCCCCCCCCCCCCCCCCCCCCCCCCCCCCCCCCCCCCCCCCCCCCCCCCCCCCCCCCCCCCCCCCCCCCCCCCCCCCCCCCCCCCCCCACTGGAGATGCTTCACACCCGTGCCTCCCCATGCGACAAGGCCCCGTGCCTCCAGAGAATACACACATGTGCATGCACGCACATACCTCTACTACCTAAACCATGGCTACGCACACGTGACTGCACATGCTTCAAACCCGTGCCTTCGAAAGCGACATGCCAATGCCTCCGGAGGATCCACACATGTGCATGCATGCACATACCTCTAGCGCCTCAACCATGGCTAGCTGCTACGCACACGTGACTGCACATGCTTCAAACCCGTACCTTTCCAGGCAAAGGAGCTTGGTTTTTGCACGACCTGCACGACCAACACACACTTCGACCTATGCCCCCCCTTCAAGATGTTTCTGAAAATTAAACAAGCCAAAGGCGAGCAGCAGGTTCCCCCGCGCCGGAGGCACCGTGTGACACCATGACGGACAACGCGCGGCACGAACCAACACACACTTCGACCTATGGCCCCCCCTTCAAGATGTTTATGAAAATTAAACGAGCCGCCCCCCCCCCCCCCCCCCCCCCCCCCCCCCCCCCCCCCCCCCCCCCCCCCCCCCCCCCCCCCCCCCCCCCCCCCCCCCCCCCCCCCCCCCCCCCCCCCCCCCCCCCCCCCCCCCCCCCCCCCCCCCCCCCCCCCCCCCCCCCCCCCCCCCCCCCCCCCCCCCCCCCCCCCCCCCCCCCCCCCCCCCCCCCCCCCCCCCCCCCCCCCCCCCCCCCCCCCCCCCCCCCCCCCCCCCCCCCCCCCCCCCCCCCCCCCCCCCCCCCCCCCCCCCCCCCCCCCCCCCCCCCCCCCCCCCCCCCCCCCCCCCCCCCCCCCCCCCCCCCCCCCCCCCCCCCCCCCCCCCCCCCCCCCCCCCCCCCCCCCCCCCCCCCCCCCCCCCCCCCCCCCCCCCCCCCCCCCCCCCCCCCCCCCCCCCCCCCCCCCCCCCCCCCCCCCCCCCCCCCCCCCCCCCCCCCCCCCCCCCCCCCCCCCCCCCCCCCCCCCCCCCCCCCCCCCCCCCCCCCCCCCCCCCCCCCCCCCCCCCCCCCCCCCCCCCCCCCCCCCCCCCCCCCCCCCCCCCCCCCCCCCCCCCCCCCCCCCCCCCCCCCCCCCCCCCCCCCCCCCCCCCCCCCCCCCCCCCCCCCCCCCCCCCCCCCCCCCCCCCCCCCCCCCCCCCCCCCCCCCCCCCCCCCCCCCCCCCCCCCCCCCCCCCCCCCCCCCCCCCCCCCCCCCCCCCCCCCCCCCCCCCCCCCCCCCCCCCCCCCCCCCCCCCCCCCCCCCCCCCCCCCCCCCCCCCCCCCCCCCCCCCCCCCCCCCCCCCCCCCCCCCCCCCCCCCCCCCCCCCCCCCCCCCCCCCCCCCCCCCCCCCCCCCCCCCCCCCCCCCCCCCCCCCCCCCCCCCCCCCCCCCCCCCCCCCCCCCCCCCCCCCCCCCCCCCCCCCCCCCCCCCCCCCCCCCCCCCCCCCCCCCCCCCCCCCCCCCCCCCCCCCCCCCCCCCCCCCCCCCCCCCCCCCCCCCCCCCCCCCCCCCCCCCCCCCCCCCCCCCCCCCCCCCCCCCCCCCCCCCCCCCCCCCCCCCCCCCCCCCCCCCCCCCCCCCCCCCCCCCCCCCCCCCCCCCCCCCCCCCCCCCCCCCCCCCCCCCCCCCCCTTCTAGATGTTTATGAAAATTAAACGAGCCGAAGGCGAGCAGCAGGTTCCCCTGCGCCGGAGGCGCCGTGTGATACCATGACAGACAACGCGTGGCATGAACCAACACACACTTCGACCAATGCCCCCTCTTCAAGATGTTTATGAAAATTAAACGAGCCGAAGGCGAGCAGGAGGTTCCCCCGCGCCGGAGGCGCCGTGCGACACCACGGCGGACAACGCACGGCACGAACCAACACGCTGCACGACCAACACACACTTTGACCTATGCCCCCCTTCAAGATGTTTATGAAAATTAAACGAGCCGAAGGCGAGCAGGAGGTTCCCCCGCGCCAGAGGCGCCGTGTGACACCACGATGGACAACGCGCGGCACGAACCAACACGCTGCACGACCAACACACACTTCGACCTATGCCCAACCTTCAAGATGTTTGTGAAAATTAAACGAGCCAAAGGCGAGCAGGAGGTTCCCCCGCGCCGGAGGCGCCGTGTGACACCACGACAGACAACGCGCGGCACGAACCAACACGCTGCACGACCAACACACAATTCGACCTATGCCCCCCCTTCAAGATGTTTATGAAATTTAAACGAGCCGAAGGCGAGCAGGAGGTTCCCCCGTGCCCGAGGCGCCGTGTGACACCACGACGGACAACGCGCGGCACGAACCAACACGCTGCACGACCAACACACACTTCGACCTATGCCCAACCTTCAAGATGTTTATGAAAATTAAACGAGCCGAAGGCGAGCAGGAGGTTCCCCCGCGCTAGAGGCGCCGTCTGACACCACGACGGATAACGCGCAGCACGAACCAACACACAGCACGACCAACACACACTTCGACCTATGCCCAACCTTCAAGATGTTTATGAAAATTAAACAAGCCGAAGGCGAGCAGGAGATTCCCCCGCGCCAGAGGCACCGTGTGACACCACGACGGACAAGGCGTGGCACGAACCAACACGCTGCACAACCAACACACACTTCGACCTATGCCCCCGTTCAAGATGTTTATGAAAATTAAACGAGCCGAAGGCGAGCAGGAGGTTCCCCCGCGCTGGAGGTGCCGTGTGACACCGTGATGAACAACGCGCGGCACGAACCAACACGCTGCACGACCAACGCACACTTCGACCTATGCCCCCCCTTCAAGATGTTTATGAAAATTAAACGAGCCGAAGGTGAGCAGGAGGTTCCCCCCGCGCTGGAGGCGCCGTGTGACACCACGACGGACAACGCGCGGCACGAACCAACACGCTACACGACCAACACACACTTTGACCTATGCCCAACCTTCAAGATGTTTATGAAAATTAAAAGAGCCAAAGGCGAGTAGGAGGTTCCCCCGCGCCGGAGGCGCCGTGTGACACCACGACGGACAACGCGTGGCATGAACCAACACGCTGCACGACCAACACACACTTGGACCTATGCCCAACCTTCAAGATGTTTATGAAAATTAAATGAGCCGAAGGCGAGCAGGAGGTTCCCCCGCGCCGGAGGCGCCGTGTGACACCACGACCGACAACGCGCGGCATGAACCAACACGCTGCACGACCAACACACACTTGGACCTATGCCCAACCTTCAAGATGTTCATGAAAATTAAACGAGCCGAAGGCGAGCAGGAGGTTCCCCCACGCCGGAGGCGCCGTGTGACACCACGATGGACAACGCGCGGCACGAACCAACACGCTGCACGACCAAAACACACTTCGACCTATGCTCCCCCTTCAAGATGTTTATGAAAATTAAACGAGCCGAAGGCGAGCAGCAGGTTCCCCCGCGCCGGAGGCACCGTGTGACACCATGACGGACAACGCGTGGCACGAACCAACACACACTTCGACCTATGCCCCCCTTCAAGATGTTTATGAAAATTAAACAAGCCAAAGGCGAGCAGGAGGTTCCCCCGCGCCGGAGGCGCCATGTGACACTACCCCCCCCCCCCCCCCCCCCCCCCCCCCCCCCCCCCCCCCCCCCCCCCCCCCCCCCCCCCCCCCCCCCCCCCCCCCCCCCCCCCCCCCCCCCCCCCCCCCCCCCCCCCCCCCCCCCCCCCCCCCCCCCCCCCCCCCCCCCCCCCCCCCCCCCCCCCCCCCCCCCCCCCCCCCCCCCCCCCCCCCCCCCCCCCCCCCCCCCCCCCCCCCCCCCCCCCCCCCCCCCCCCCCCCCCCCCCCCCCCCCCCCCCCCCCCCCCCCCCCCCCCCCCCCCCCCCCCCCCCCCCCCCCCCCCCCCCCCCCCCCCCCCCCCCCCCCCCCCCCCCCCCCCCCCCCCCCCCCCCCCCCCCCCCCCCCCCCCCCCCCCCCCCCCCCCCCCCCCCCCCCCCCCCCCCCCCCCCCCCCCCCCCCCCCCCCCCCCCCCCCCCCCCCCCCCCCCCCCCCCCCCCCCCCCCCCCCCCCCCCCCCCCCCCCCCCCCCCCCCCCCCCCCCCCCCCCCCCCCCCCCCCCCCCCCCCCCCCCCCCCCCCCCCCCCCCCCCCCCCCCCCCCCCCCCCCCCCCCCCCCCCCCCCCCCCCCCCCCCCCCCCCCCCCCCCCCCCCCCCCCCCCCCCCCCCCCCCCCCCCCCCCCCCCCCCCCCCCCCCCCCCCCCCCCCCCCCCCCCCCCCCCCCCCCCCCCCCCCCCCCCCCCCCCCCCCCCCCCCCCCCCCCCCCCCCCCCCCCCCCCCCCCCCCCCCCCCCCCCCCCCCCCCCCCCCCCCCCCCCCCCCCCCCCCCCCCCCCCCCCCCCCCCCCCCCCCCCCCCCCCCCCCCCCCCCCCCCCCCCCCCCCCCCCCCCCCCCCCCCCCCCCCCCCCCCCCCCCCCCCCCCCCCCCCCCCCCCCCCCCCCCCCCCCCCCCCCCCCCCCCCCCCCCCCCCCCCCCCCCCCCCCCCCCCCCCCCCCCCCCCCCCCCCCCCCCCCCCCCCCCCCCCCCCCCCCCCCCCCCCCCCCCCCCCCCCCCCCCCCCCCCCCCCCCCCCCCCCCCCCCCCCCCCCCCCCCCCCCCCCCCCCCCCCCCCCCCCCCCCCCCCCCCCCCCCCCCCCCCCCCCCCCCCCCCCCCCCCCCCCCCCCCCCCCCCCCCCCCCCCCCCCCCCCCCCCCCCCCCCCCCCCCCCCCCCCCCCCCCCCCCCCCCCCCCCCCCCCCCCCCCCCCCCCCCCCCCCCCCCCCCCCCCCCCCCCCCCCCCCCCCCCCCCCCCCCCCCCCCCCCCCCCCCCCCCCCCCCCCCCCCCCCCCCCCCCCCCCCCCCCCCCCCCCCCCCCCCCCCCCCCCCCCCCCCCCCCCCCCCCCCCCCCCCCCCCCCCCCCCCCCCCCCCCCCCCCCCCCCCCCCCCCCCCCCCCCCCCCCCCCCCCCCCCCCCCCCCCCCCCCCCCCCCCCCCCCCCCCCCCCCCCCCCCCCCCCCCCCCCCCCCCCCCCCCCCCCCCCCCCCCCCCCCCCCCCCCCCCCCCCCCCCCCCCCCCCCCCCCCCCCCCCCCCCCCCCCCCCCCCCCCCCCCCCCCCCCCCCCCCCCCCCCCCCCCCCCCCCCCCCCCCCCCCCCCCCCCCCCCCCCCCCCCCCCCCCCCCCCCCCCCCCCCCCCCCCCCCCCCCCCCCCCCCCCCCCCCCCCCCCCCCCCCCCCCCCCCCCCCCCCCCCCCCCCCCCCCCCCCCCCCCCCCCCCCCCCCCCCCCCCCCCCCCCCCCCCCCCCCCCCCCCCCCCCCCCCCCCCCCCCCCCCCCCCCCCCCCCCCCCCCCCCCCCCCCCCCCCCCCCCCCCCCCCCCCCCCCCCCCCCCCCCCCCCCCCCCCCCCCCCCCCCCCCCCCCCCCCCCCCCCCCCCCCCCCCCCCCCCCCCCCCCCCCCCCCCCCCCCCCCCCCCCCCCCCCCCCCCCCCCCCCCCCCCCCCCCCCCCCCCCCCCCCCCCCCCCCCCCCCCCCCCCCCCCCCCCCCCCCCCCCCCCCCCCCCCCCCCTTATACAAACCATGCCTCTGCTAGAATACACTTGTGCCTATAGATAATTCACACATAGGCATTCACAGGATTGAACGATTCCTCTGCAGTCATCACGACCGTGCGCCAAACCATGCCTTTTCTTCGTTTGTATGAAAAAGTTGTTGTTTTTTCCTTACTTGAAAGGTCACATTGGATAGTGTTGGTAGCCCCCGCCCGTAACTACCCCCTAAATCTCCATTTCCCGAAAATATAATGGGAACAAAAAGGGAAACAAAGAGGAAACAGGGAACCGACACGGTTGGCCTTTTATATTTGTTTGTGTTATCGCGCACATACCTTTGGTGCCTCAACCGTGGCTAGCTGGTACACACACGTGACTAGAGATGCTTCAGACCCGTGCCTCCCCATGCGACAAGGCCCCGTGCCTCCGGAGAATACACACATGTGCATGCACGCACATACCTCTACTGCCTAAACAATGGCTACGCACGCGTGACTGCACATGCTTCAAACCCGTGCCTTCGGAAGCGACCCCCCCCCCCCCCCCCCCCCCCCCCCCCCCCCCCCCCCCCCCCCCCCCCCCCCCCCCCCCCCCCCCCCCCCCCCCCCCCCCCCCCCCCCCCCCCCCCCCCCCCCCCCCCCCCCCCCCCCCCCCCCCCCCCCCCCCCCCCCCCCCCCCCCCGGAGGTTCCCCCGCGCCGGAGGCGCCGTGTGACACCACGACGGACAACACACGACACGAACCAACACGCTGCACGACCAACACACACTTCGACCTATGCCCCCACCTTCTAGATGTTTATGAAAATTAAACGAGCCGAAGGCGAGCAGCAGGTTCCCCCGCGCCGGAGGCGCCGTGTGACACCATGACGGACAACGCGTGGCATGAACCAACACACACTTCGACCAATGCCCCCTCTTCAAGATGTTTATGAAAATTAAACGAGCCGAAGGCGAGCAGGAGGTTCCCCCGCGCCGGAGGCGCCGTGTGACAGCACGACGGACAACGCACGGCACGAACCAACACGCTGCACGACCAACACACACTTTGACCTATGCCCCCCTTCAAGATGTTTATGAAAATTAAACGAGCCGAAGGCGAGCAGGAGGTTCCCCCGCGCCAGAGGCGCCGTGTGACACCACGACGGACAACGCGCGGCACGAACCAACACGCTGCACGACCAACACACACTTCGACCTATGCCCAACCTTCAAGATGTTTATGAAAATTAAACGAGCCAAAGGCGAGCAGGAGGTTCCCCCGCACCGGAGGCGCCGTGTGACACCACGACAGACAACGCGTGGCACGAACCAACACGCTGCACGACCAACACACACTTCGACCTATGCCCCCCCTTCAAGATGTTTATGAAAATTAAACGAGCCGAAGGCGAGCAGGAGGTTCCCCCGCGCCGGAGGCGCCGTGTGACACCACGACGGACAACGCGCGCACGAACCAACACGCTGCACGACCAACACACAATTCGACCTATGCCCCCCCT
>JAAAWM010009423.1:0-23207 GCA_036873465.1 Thinopyrum obtusiflorum | reverse complement strand
TTGCCTCCCAATGAACACGACGCATTCCGTTGCCTCCCCATGAACACGATGACGACGCTGTTTCTCCGTTCCGACCCAGCCATGTACACGAGCCCTGGCCGTACGTACACGCGAGTAGGCATTCGAGACCCCGCCTGTATGTACGTACGTGGCCGTATTTACTTTCTTGCACCCTGGCCGCTGTACGTACGTGTACATGCTACGTGCGCGCCTCTACTACGACACGTGCGCGCCTCTACATCGACCAGTATGTAGTTACATGTTCACGACCAGAATGACAACGCTACGTACGCTTCGACCAGGTGGGTCCCGACTGTCAGGCACTTCCTTGCCTGCGAAGATGTAGCTGGTGGGTCCCAACAGTCAGGGGGCAAATCGTTTTTTTTGCCCGGACGTACTTCCTTGCGTGCGAAGATGTAGTTGGTGGGTCCCAGCAGTCAGGGGGAAATGTTTTTTTTGCAAAATACGGTGGCCCGTCCGGTGGGTCCCCGCTGTCAGGTGGAGGAATAATTATTTTGCGCGTAATAAGGAGGCACTTCCTTGCTGCGGCCGTGGACCCAGCTGTCAGCCTCTCCACGTACAGTCCACGTCCGATGGAAGCCGTTCCTTGACCACATTGACCACGCCGCACCGAGAGCACCAGGGCAGTGGACGACGGCGAGGCCTAGAAAGGGGACGACGCGGAGCCGGGGAAGATGCGGTAGTGGATGCCCACGCGTAGAGGAGTATGAGGGTTCACTCGTTCGCTGCGGTGTGAGACTGCCGTCGCCGCAGAATAACAGGGGCTGTGGGTGAGTAGAGGGATGGCCTGGCCAGCGGTGGGAGTAGTAGGGGGCGGTGAGGCCTCCGCCACATCGCAGCCAGCCACGGGAGGCAGGAGCACAAGGCACGATCGACGCTGGTTTGGGCGGCTGGAGCAAGAAGACCAGAGGTTGAAGAAGCACTACGGCCGTTGGATGGACATCGTACGGTCACTGGAGCTAGAATCGTGCATATTGACTAAGTTGACAAAGCCCTCCGTCCCCGTCAACTTAGTAGGCCCACAAGTCAGCCTCCCACTATACTGGGTCCCAGCTAGCAGGGGGAGTATTCATTGTTTTGTGCGTAATAAGGAGGCACTTCCTTGCGTGCGAAGATATAGCTGGTGTGTCCAAGCTGTCAGCGGCGGTAATGTTTTTTTCGTGAAATACAGAGGCCCTTTCGGTGGGTCCCAGATGTCAGGTGGAGGAATCATTATTTTGCGTGTAATAAGGAGGCATTTCCTTGCGTGCGGCCGTGGACCCAGCTGTCAGCCTCTCCACGTACAGTCCACTTCAGATGCATGTCGGTCGTTGACCACGTTGACCAGGCCGCGCCGAGAGCACCAGGGCGGTGGACGACGGCGAGGCCTAGGAAGGGAATGGCACGGAGGCAGGGAAGACTCGGTAGTTGTTTCCCACGCGGAGGGGAGTACGACTGTACGAGGGTTTACTGGTTCGTCTGTCGTCGCCGGAGAATAACAGTAGGTGTGGGTGAGTAGAGGGATGGCTAGGCCAGCGATGGGAGTACGGTGGGGCGGTGAGGCCTGCGCGGCAGCACAGCCGGCCACGGGGAGGAGGGAGCAGGCAGTCTCGCCGGCGCTTCTTTGAGCGGCTGGAGCAGGAAGAGCAGAGATTGAAGAAGCACGACGGCCATTGGATGGACATCCAACAGTCACTGCTTGTGCGTCAACCTTTTTTTAGGAAAGCCTCAAATCTGTGGAAAACATCATACAGCCCATCTGCCATTATTTCTAATAATTTACAGCCCATTTGCTAATTCTTAAGGTTTTTTTGGAGCCCATATTCTTTTTGTCAGCATTACAGCCATATTGTGGCCACGGTTAAAAATTATACGAAATTTTGCATATTTCGGTGCGGTCCGAACTGTTTTTAATCCCGAAATTTCGAGTCACATTCAAACTGATTTTAAAAATAAATGTATATCAATATAAAATCCAACAAATTGTCCACGCATAAAAATTAATGCAATTTAAAATCTCGAAATGAAAAAAAAATTGAAACTAATTGCCGGTTTGATGTGTTTTAAAAATGTACAGCCCATTTCTCATTACTGATAGGCCATTTTCTCGTCCAGCCGAATGAAGCTCTCCTCGTCTTGAAAGATTTGCAGCCCAACAGGCCTGACAAAGCGGCTTACTTGGCAAATCACAAAAAAACTAGGCTAGCCATTTTCAGAAAGAAAAAAAAACTGCTGGGCTGGTCTGTGGTAAACGTAAAAGAGTAGGTTGTCTAGACAGGCCAGAGTGCCCCGCACAGCCCAGTTGACACCCTGCTTCCGTCTCAAAAACAAATTAGATAAATGCCACTCCAATTATGGCGATTCATAAAAATGCCACTGCAATTTCCAAACTTTGAAAAATGCCACTGCAATTTTTGCAAACTTTGGAAAACGCCACTGCAATTTGCAAACTTTGAAAAACGCCACTCCAGACTTCAAAAAATGCCACTGGAAATGGCTCGAAATGGCATTTTTCAAAGTTTGGAAATTGCAGTGGCATTTCTCAGAAACACCAGATTTGGAGTGGCATTTATCAAATTAACCCAAAACAAAAAATAACTGGGCGAGCTGCTGGGTCCCTGGTGTCAGCCGCTCGTTGTGCAATTCTCTCGTTTATTGACTACGTTGACAATGGCATGGGACCCAGATGTCAGAAATCCATTAGGAGGAGCCATTTTTTTTATTGGCTTGAAATAAGGAGGCACTTGCTTGCTTACTGCCATGACCTTGGCGGGTCCCTGCTGTCATCCTCTCCATGTACAATCATCTCCTGATTGTGTACGCGTCAACTTGGTAGGCCCACAAGTCAGCCTCTAAACCCGTGGAGGACAAATACAACCCATTTAAAAAAATAACAGCCCATTCCATACGTTCAAACGGAAAGTTCAACATTCAGAGCAAAGTAACAGGTCTGATCCACATATAGAGTACTGAACTTCCACGTTGACAACCATCATAGCCAACTTAACTATCTACTCCCACTAATACTCTAGTAGCGTACAAGTACTAACTTACTCTTAGCTAACTAGACGATGCCGGCCGCCATCTGCGGTACACGCTAAACGCCGGCACCGGCGTCCTCCGCCTCACCTCGGACTTGCCAGAGGTGCGATAGGGCGCGTTGCTCACGTGCGTTAGCCCTTTCCATGCCGGCATGGTCCACCGAAGCTTCGGCTTCTAAGCGGGAAACCCACTTGACGAGCTGGTAGTAAAAATCGGCGTCGCGAACGCGTGCGTGCCCGACAGCCTCCACGGCTATTTGCCGGGCGCCGGCCTCCACGTAGTCAGCCCAGTTGCGGGCGCTCTGCTCGCGACTCAGAGCATCGGTGCGCTGCTGCTCCATGTCCCGCTGGCGGCGCAAATCGGCGATACGCTGCTCCTCCACCAAGCGGTCGCGCTCCAACAACTCCTGCTCCTCCGCCAGGCGGTCGCGCTCCAACAATTCCTCGATCTCCGCATTGCCATCTAAAGACCGATAGAATGCCTCCTCCCTCCGTCTGCCTTCCGGTGAAAAACCGAACACTAGTTCCGGCGGTGACCGCCTCCGGCCTCGCCTATCGCTGACGGGCGGGGGCATGGCGGACGTGGTGAGAGCGAGGATAAGTGGCGAGCGACGTTGGGCCGGTGGGGGCTTATGAGGATAGGGCGAGTTGGGTCACGGTGCCACCATAGAAAGCCGGGAAACAGTACTTATAGGTGGAAGGTAGGCGAACCAGCGTGTCGCGGGAAACGCGACGGTCATCGCGGTCATCGGAATTCAATGCATAAGCCGGCATGGCTTAGCGCGCCAGATTGCCGTGGAAAACTAGAAAAACTGAAATTATGAAATTGCCGTCCCGTCCCGTCAGTGGTGCGTCCCGTCCATGCTGGGTCGCACGCCGGCATGACGGTCAAACGAGTACACTCAAATCATCCAGATGAGGTACTCCCTCCTTGTCAAAAATCATTCCACCACTCATCAGCTACCTTGGTTGGTGAGATTTTTGAATTAAACCCTGCAAACCGGAAAGGAGGTAGTACGTGCGTGATCCGCTATTTATTCGTGTAGGATCGAGTAGGTCGGATGGTGTACGTGTACGATCGCATTAGCTGATGAACGTTCGCTGGGAGATAAGGCATTTGCGAATGTTTTTGCTGGCAGTTTCTTCATATTCACATGGCATTTTCTTCAGAGCAGCTTGTCAGTTTCTTTAGAGGTAGGCATTTTTATTCAAAAAACTGCCACTTCGGATCTTGCGTTGCAACTAAAACTGCCAGGAGCGCATTAGTAGGCTATCTAGTGATCGATCAGTAACTTGTAAACACTGAGCAAACAGAAATAAGGAACTGTTAGTAACTTGTAAACACTGAGAACACAGAAATAAGGATCATGCTGTGCACAGCAGTAAGAGCTGATCCGTTTGAAATGTTCACACGAGACTCACAGGCCTGGCATTGTAATATGTTCACATTAGTACCCCCCCCCCCCCCCCCCCCCCCCCCCCCCCCCCCCCCCCCCCCCCCCCCCCCCCCCCCCCCCCCCCCCCCCCCCCCCCCCCCCCCCCCCCCCCCCCCCCCCCCCCCCCCCCCCCCCCCCCCCCCCCCCCCCCCCCCCCCCCCCCCCCCCCCCCCCCCCCCCCCCCCCCCCCCCCCCCCCCCCCCCCCCCCCCCCCCCCCCCCCCCCCCCCCCCCCCCCCCCCCCCCCCCCCCCCCCCCCCCCCCCCCCCCCCCCCCCCCCCCCCCCCCCCCCCCCCCCCCCCCCCCCCCCCCCCCCCCCCCCCCCCCCCCCCCCCCCCCCCCCCCCCCCCCCCCCCCCCCCCCCCCCCCCCCCCCCCCCCCCCCCCCCCCCCCCCCCCCCCCCCCCCCCCCCCCCCCCCCCCCCCCCCCCCCCCCCCCCCCCCCCCCCCCCCCCCCCCCCCCCCCCCCCCCCCCCCCCCCCCCCCCCCCCCCCCCCCCCCCCCCCCCCCCCCCCCCCCCCCCCCCCCCCCCCCCCCCCCCCCCCCCCCCCCCCCCCCCCCCCCCCCCCCCCCCCCCCCCCCCCCCCCCCCCCCCCCCCCCCCCCCCCCCCCCCCCCCCCCCCCCCCCCCCCCCCCCCCCCCCCCCCCCCCCCCCCCCCCCCCCCCCCCCCCCCCCCCCCCCCCCCCCCCCCCCCCCCCCCCCCCCCCCCCCCCCCCCCCCCCCCCCCCCCCCCCCCCCCCCCCCCCCCCCCCCCCCCCCCCCCCCCCCCCCCCCCCCCCCCCCCCCCCCCCCCCCCCCCCCCCCCCCCCCCCCCCCCCCCCCCCCCCCCCCCCCCCCCCCCCCCCCCCCCCCCCCCCCCCCCCCCCCCCCCCCCCCCCCCCCCCCCCCCCCCCCCCCCCCCCCCCCCCCCCCCCCCCCCCCCCCCCCCCCCCCCCCCCCCCCCCCCCCCCCCCCCCCCCCCCCCCCCCCCCCCCCCCCCCCCCCCCCCCCCCCCCCCCCCCCCCCCCCCCCCCCCCCCCCCCCCCCCCCCCCCCCCCCCCCCCCCCCCCCCCCCCCCCCCCCCCCCCCCCCCCCCCCCCCCCCCCCCCCCCCCCCCCCCCCCCCCCCCCCCCCCCCCCCCCCCCCCCCCCCCCCCCCCCCCCCCCCCCCCCCCCCCCCCCCCCCCCCCCCCCCCCCCCCCCCCCCCCCCCCCCCCCCCCCCCCCCCCCCCCCCCCCCCCCCCCCCCCCCCCCCCCCCCCCCCCCCCCCCCCCCCCCCCCCCCCCCCCCCCCCCCCCCCCCCCCCCCCCCCCCCCCCCCCCCCCCCCCCCCCCCCCCCCCCCCCCCCCCCCCCCCCCCCCCCCCCCCCCCCCCCCCCCCCCCCCCCCCCCCCCCCCCCCCCCCCCCCCCCCCCCCCCCCCCCCCCCCCCCCCCCCCCCCCCCCCCCCCCCCCCCCCCCCCCCCCCCCCCCCCCCCCCCCCCCCCCCCCCCCCCCCCCCCCCCCCCCCCCCCCCCCCCCCCCCCCCCCCCCCCCCCCCCCCCCCCCCCCCCCCCCCCCCCCCCCCCCCCCCCCCCCCCCCCCCCCCCCCCCCCCCCCCCCCCCCCCCCCCCCCCCCCCTGACTGCTGGGACCCACCAGCTACATCTTCGACCGCAAGGAAGTGCCTGATAGTCGAGACCCACCTGGTCGAAGCGTACGTAGCGTTGTCATTCTGGTCGCGAACGTGTACGTACATACTGGTCGATGTAGAGGCACGCACGTGTCGTAGATGTAGAGGCACGCATGTGTCGTAGTAGAGGCGCACACGTAGCATGTATACGTACGTACAACAGCGAGGGTGCAAGAAAGAAAATACGGCCACGTATGTACATACGGGCAGGGTCCCGAATGCCTACTCGCGCATACGTACATGGCTGGGTCGGAACGGAGAAACAACATCGTCGTCGTGTTCATGGGGAGGCAACGGAATGCGTCGTGTTCATCGGGAGGCAACGGAATGCGTGGGAGCCAACCGGCTGGGTGGCTGACCTATGGGCCTACTACGTTGACGCGTATGCAGGGCTTGTCAACTTAGTCAACAAACGATTCTAGCAGCAGAACCGTTGGATTTGAATCGAACGGTCCTGCTGCTTCTTCAATCGCTGCTCTTCTTGCACCAGCCGCCCAAACCAGCGCCGGGGAGACCGCCTGCTCCTGCCTCCAGGGGTCGGTTGTGCTGCCGTTGAGGCCTCATCGCTCCCTACTACTCCCACCGCTAGCCAGGCCCTACGGCGACGGCAGCCTCACACCGCAGCGAACCAGTGAACCCTCATACTCCTCTACGCGTGGGCATCCACTGCCACGTCTTCCCCAGCTATGCGTCGTCCCCTTCCTAGGCCTCGCCGTCGTCCACCGCCATGGTGCTCTCGGCACGGCGTGGTCAACGTGGTCAAGGAATGGCTTCCATCGGACGTGGACTGTACGTGGAGAGGCTGACAGCTGGGTCCACTGCCGCAGCAAGGAAGTGCCTCCTTATTACGCACAAAATAATTATTCCTCCACCTGACAGCGGGGACCCACCGGACGGGCCACCATATTTCGTGAAAAAAAGTTTCCCCCCTGACTGCTGGGACCCACCAGCTACACCTTCGCACGCAAGGAAGTCCGTCCGGGCAAAAAAAACAAAACGATTCGCCCCCCCCCCCCCCCCCCCCCCCCCCCCCCCCCCCCCCCCCCCCCCCCCCCCCCCCCCCCCCCCCCCCCCCCCCCCCCCCCCCCCCCCCCCCCCCCCCCCCCCCCCCTCGCGAACGTGTACGTACATACTGGTCGATGTAGAGGCGCGCACGTGTCGTAGCAGAGGCGCACACGTAGCATGTACACGTACGTACAGCGGCCAGGGTGCAAGAAAGTAAATACGGCCACGTACGTACATACGGGCGGGGTCTCGAATGCCTACTCGCGCGTACGTACGGCCAGGGCTCATGTACATGGCTGGGTCGGAACGGAGAAACAGCGTCGTCGTCGTGTTCATGGGGAGCCAACCGGCTGGGTTGGAACGGAATGCGTCGTCGTGTTCATCGGGAGGGCTTGGACAGAATAGCCGATGGAAACGAGACCTGGCGTACCGCAGAATGGAGGAAACGGCCTTGTGTTCGACCGGCCACGTTCGAAACGGGATCCCGTTCATCGGGAGGGGTCTGGCGTACCGCAAAACGGATGAAACAGACCTCCTACGGTCGAAACGGGGGTCCTGTTGATCCGGAGGGGTGTGGTGTACCGCAAAATGGAGGAAACGGACTTGTGTTGGAGCGCTACGGTCGAAATGGGGGTCCAGTTCATCGGGAGGGGTGTGGCGTACCGCAAAACGGGACTCCACGGGATACTGTTCATCTCCACCGTCGACCCCCTCCAGCCTCCACGGGCTACTGTTCATCCACCATCGACCTCCTCCAGCCTCCACCTGCACTGTTCATCCACGGGCTCCTGTTCATCCAGCCTCCACCGCGCGCTACTCCACCGGCTACTGTTCAACCAGCCCTCTCCACGGGCTCCTGTTCAACCACCGCTCCACGGGCTACTGTTCATCCAGCCCTCCACCGTCTACTGTTCACCCTGCCCTCCACGGGGTGGTCATGTTCGTCCTGCCCTCCACGGGGTCCTGTTCATCCAGCCCCAACCGGCTCGATCGATCGGGGTCCTGTTCATCCAGATGCAACACCACGGGGTCTTGTTCATCCACCCCCACCGGGAACTGTTCATCCAAACCCCCCCAGCAACGCTCACTGTTCATCCAGAGGCAGCATCGATCGGCTTCAGTTAGTAGCAGTAGCGAAGGAATCACTCGATCGGGTTCAGTTAACAGCCATCGATCGATCGCTCGGGTTCAGTAACGCGTAGCCTGCAGTGCAATCGCTCGGGTTTAGTTAGAGCCCAACGCCTCGCTCGAGTTCAGTTAGAGCCCAATGCCTCGCACCCACGCGCGTGCGTGTACGATAGAAATGCGCATCGCTCGACCCCGACCACCCACCGTAACCAGGAACACCCCGATATTTTCCTCGCCCTCGCTTCTACCATGTTTTTTCCCGTCATGGACGGCCCAAAGAATGTCATGCAGCTGCGTCTCCGGCCCGCCCAGGACGAAAAGCCCATTTTCTGTCATGATTTTTTGTCATAGAAGTAGGACCCCACCACATCTATGATGATACCGGGTTTTGTCACAATTATCGTCATAGAAGTGTCATAAGTATGACAGAAAAAAATTTCGTTCGGCCCAAAATGTCACGGATGTGTCTTTTTTTTGTAGTGTATGTTGTCTCTCCTCTAGTGGTGTTATGTGAACGTCGACTACATGACACTTCACCATTGTTTGGGCCTAGAGGAAGGCATTGGGAAGTAATAAGTAGATGATGGGTTGCTAGAGTGACAGAAGCTTAAACCCTAGTTTATGCGTTGCTTTGTAAGGGGCTGATTTGGATCCATATGTTTCATGCTATGGTTAGGTTTACCTTAATACTTCTTTTATAGTTGCGGATGCTTGCAATAGGGGTTAATCATAAGTGGGATGCTTGTCCAAGCCCCCCCCCCCCCCCCCCCCCCCCCCCCCCCCCCCCCCCCCCCCCCCCCCCCCCCCCCCCCCCCCCCCCCCCCCCCCCCCCCCCCCCCCCCCCCCCCCCCCCCCCCCCCCCCCCCCCCCCCCGGGAGTGGTCCCGATTATTGTCACTTCGGGGTTGCCGGATCATAACACATACTAGGTGACTATAGACTTGCAAGATAGGATCAAGAACTCACATATATTGATGAAAACATAATAGGTTCAGATCTGAAATCATGGCACTTGGGCCCTAGTGACAAGCATTAAGCATAGCAAAGTCATAGCAACATCAATCTCAGAACATAGTGGATACTAGGGATCAAACCCTAACAAAACTAACTCGATTACATGATAAATCTCATCCAACCCATCACCGTCCAGAAAGCCTACGATGGAATTACTCACGCACAGCGGTGAGCATCATAAAATTGGTGATGGAGGATGGTTGATGATGACGATGGCGACGGATTCCCCTCTCCGAAGCCCCGAACGGACTCTAGATCAGCCCTCCCGAGAGGTTTTAGGGCTTCGCGGCGGCTCTGTATCGTAAAACGTGATGAATCCTTCTCTCTTATTTTTTTCTCCCCGAAAGTGAATATATAGAGTTGGAGTCGAGGTCGGAGGAGCTTCAGGGGGCCCACGAGGTAGGGGGCATGCCCGGGGGGCAGGCGCGCCCCCACCCTCATGGCTAGGGTGTGGGCCCCTGGTCTTCATCTTTTGCAAGGATTTTTTATTATTTCCAAAAAGACGTTCCGTGAAGTTTCAGGTCATTCCGAGAACTTTTGATTCTGCACATAAATAACACCATGGCAATTCTGCTGAAAACAGCGTCAATCCGGGTTAGTTCCATTCAAATCATGCAAGTTAGAGTCAAAAACAAGGGCAAAAGTGTTTGGAAAAGTAGATACGACGGAGACGTATCAACTCCCCCAAGTTTAAACCTTTGATTGTCCTCAAGCAATTCAGTTGATAAACTGAAAGTGATAAAGAAAAACTTCTACAAACTCTGTTTTCTCTTGTTGTTCCAAATATGTAAAGCCAGCATTCAAGTTTTCAGCAAATATTATGAACTAACCATATTCACAATAACGCTCAGGTCTCATGTTTACTCATATCAATGGCATAATCAACTAGCGAGCAATAATAATAAAACTCAGATGACAACACTTTCTCAAAACAATCATAATATGATACCCCCCCCCCCCCCCCCCCCCCCCCCCCCCCCCCCCCCCCCCCCCCCCCCCCCCCCCCCCCCGTGGTGGGCTCCTACTTCTATGACAAAAAATCATGACAGAAAATGGGCTTTTCTTCCTGGGCGGGCCGGAGACGCAGCTGCATGATATTCTTTGGGCCGACCATGACGGAAAAAACCATGGTAGAAGCGAGGGCGAGGAAAATATCAGGGAGTTCCCAGTTACTGTGGGTGGTCGGGGCCGAGCGATGCACGGAGGGATTGCGCGTTTCTCTCGTACATGTACGCGCGTGGGTGCGAGGCATTGGGCTCTAACTGAACCCGAGCGAGGCGTTCGCCTACTGAACCCGAGCGATTGCACTGCAGGCTACGTGTTACTGAACCCAAGCGATCGATGGATCTGGCTGTTAACTAGGGACACCATGGCTTACGAGTGCCGTCTGGGCGACGCGAGTAGCCCGGCGCTCGGTGCGGACTCGACGTGCGTCGGTCATGGGAACGATGAAGCGGAGACGAAGCGGAAGTGGAAGGAGAATTTCGACATGCCCCTACCTGGCGCGCCAAATGTCGGATTCAGGGCTCCGCAGACCCAAGAAGGTTCGAACTCTGGGGCGTGTGCGAAGATCTCAACCAGCTCAAGTCTCAAGCTCGCCATCCCACAGCCTAGCCTCGTCGAGTTCATGTGAGCCGGGAAGAAGATGAACACAGCAGTTTACCAAGCTTCGGGCCACCTTGCAGTGTAAAACCCTACTCCTGCTTTGTGGTGGATTGGCCTCACAAGGAGGCTGAGGATGAACTAGTACAGTGGATGAGCGGCCTCGTGAGGGCTCAAGTGTGGGTGGAATGGATCAGTCTTGGGTTGGATCCCTCTCTCCAGTCCTCTCCCTTCTACGGTGGTGGCTAGCTTTATAGAGGCCTTGGTCCTCTTCCCTCATAACTTCGGCGGGAAGGGATCCCACAACGGCCAATTTGAAAGGGGTCAAGAAGTACATCTAATCCTGACGAAAGGTGGTCTTCGCCTGCAAAGCTTTTGGTCGTGACGCAGTGGTGGGCTCAGCGATGACATCTCTCCTGCCGAGCTCGTGGTCTTGGTCTTGTTGCACCAAATTGGAAACCTTTGGAGGATACCTTGGGAACCCACGTTTGTCCTTGCTCCCTTAGCACCAAAGGGAAACTATCTCCTCTGCTCCCGCTGGCGCCCGCCTAACCTTCGTTGTCATGGCTCACGTCATCGTAGCCCCGTGAGTCTGGGTACCTGCATAGAAATCTTCCGCTCCTCGGGAGGCAGGCTCGGAGAGCTCACTACAAAAAAAAGACACATCCATGACATTTTGCGCCCAACCCCCCCCCCCCCCCCCCCCCCCCCCCCCCCCCCCCCCCCCCCCCCCCCCCCCCCCCCCCCCCCCCCCCCCCCCCCCCCCCCCCCCCCCCCCCCCCCCCCCCCCCCCCCCCCCCCCCCCCCCCCCCCCCCCCCCCCCCCCCCCCCCCCCCCCCCCCCCCCCCCCCCCCCCCCCCCCCCCCCCCCCCCCCCCCCCCCCCCCCCCCCCCCCCCCCCCCCCCCCCCCCCCCCCCCCCCCCCCCCCCCCCCCCCCCCCCCCCCCCCCCCCCCCCCCCCCCCCCCCCCCCCCCCCCCCCCCCCCCCCCCCCCCCCCCCCCCCCCCCCCCCCCCCCCCCCCCCCCCCCCCCCCCCCCCCCCCCCCCCCCCCCCCCCCCCCCCCCCCCCCCCCCCCCCCCCCCCCCCCCCCCCCCCCCCCCCCCCCCCCCCCCCCCCCCCCCCCCCCCCCCCCCCCCCCCCCCCCCCCCCCCCCCCCCCCCCCCCCCCCCCCCCCCCCCCCCCCCCCCCCCCCCCCCCCCCCCCCCCCCCCCCCCCCCCCCCCCCCCCCCCCCCCCCCCCCCCCCCCCCCCCCCCCCCCCCCCCCCCCCCCCCCCCCCCCCCCCCCCCCCCCCCCCCCCCCCCCCCCCCCCCCCCCCCCCCCCCCCCCCCCCCCCCCCCCCCCCCCCCCCCCCCCCCCCCCCCCCCCCCCCCCCCCCCCCCCCCCCCCCCCCCCCCCCCCCCCCCCCCCCCCCCCCCCCCCCCCCCCCCCCCCCCCCCCCCCCCCCCCCCCCCCCCCCCCCCCCCCCCCCCCCCCCCCCCCCCCCCCCCCCCCCCCCCCCCCCCCCCCCCCCCCCCCCCCCCCCCCCCCCCCCCCCCCCCCCCCCCCCCCCCCCCCCCCCCCCCCCCCCCCCCCCCCCCCCCCCCCCCCCCCCCCCCCCCCCCCCCCCCCCCCCCCCCCCCCCCCCCCCCCCCCCCCCCCCCCCCCCCCCCCCCCCCCCCCCCCCCCCCCCCCCCCCCCCCCCCCCCCCCCCCCCCCCCCCCCCCCCCCCCCCCCCCCCCCCCCCCCCCCCCCCCCCCCCCCCCCCCCCCCCCCCCCCCCCCCCCCCCCCCCCCCCCCCCCCCCCCCCCCCCCCCCCCCCCCCCCCCCCCCCCCCCCCCCCCCCCCCCCCCCCCCCCCCCCCCCCCCCCCCCCCCCCCCCCCCCCCCCCCCCCCCCCCCCCCCCCCCCCCCCCCCCCCCCCCCCCCCCCCCCCCCCCCCCCCCCCCCCCCCCCCCCCCCCCCCCCCCCCCCCCCCCCCCCCCCCCCCCCCCCCCCCCCCCCCCCCCCCCCCCCCCCCCCCCCCCCCCCCCCCCCCCCCCCCCCCCCCCCCCCCCCCCCCCCCCCCCCCCCCCCCCCCCCCCCCCCCCCCCCCCCCCCCCCCCCCCCCCCCCCCCCCCCCCCCCCCCCCCCCCCCCCCCCCCCCCCCCCCCCCCCCCCCCCCCCCCCCCCCCCCCCCCCCCCCCCCCCCCCCCCCCCCCCCCCCCCCCCCCCCCCCCCCCCCCCCCCCCCCCCCCCCCCCCCCCCCCCCCCCCCCCCCCCCCCCCCCCCCCCCCCCCCCCCCCCCCCCCCCCCCCCCCCCCCCCCCCCCCCCCCCCCCCCCCCCCCCCCCCCCCCCCCCCCCCCCCCCCCCCCCCCCCCCCCCCCCCCCCCCCCCCCCCCCCCCCCCCCCCCCCCCCCCCCCCCCCCCCCCCCCCCCCCCCCCCCCCCCCCCCCCCCCCCCCCCCCCCCCCCCCCCCCCCCCCCCCCCCCCCCCCCCCCCCCCCCCCCCCCCCCCCCCCCCCCCCCCCCCCCCCCCCCCCCCCCCCCCCCCCCCCCCCCCCCCCCCCCCCCCCCCCCCCCCCCCCCCCCCCCCCCCCCCCCCCCCCCCCCCCCCCCCCCCCCCCCCCCCCCCCCCCCCCCCCCCCCCCCCCCCCCCCCCCCCCCCCCCCCCCCCCCCCCCCCCCCCCCCCCCCCCCCCCCCCCCCCCCCCCCCCCCCCCCCCCCCCCCCCCCCCCCCCCCCCCCCCCCCCCCCCCCCCCCCCCCCCCCCCCCCCCCCCCCCCCCCCCCCCCCCCCCCCCCCCCCCCCCCCCCCCCCCCCCCCCCCCCCCCCCCCCCCCCCCCCCCCCCCCCCCCCCCCCCCCCCCCCCCCCCCCCCCCCCCCCCCCCCCCCCCCCCCCCCCCCCCCCCCCCCCCCCCCCCCCCCCCCCCCCCCCCCCCCCCCCCCCCCCCCCCCCCCCCCCCCCCCCCCCCCCCCCCCCCCCCCCCCCCCCCCCCCCCCCCCCCCCCCCCCCCCCCCCCCCCCCCCCCCCCCCCCCCCCCCCCCCCCCCCCCCCCCCCCCCCCCCCCCCCCCCCCCCCCCCCCCCCCCCCCCCCCCCCCCCCCCCCCCCCCCCCCCCCCCCCCCCCCCCCCCCCCCCCCCCCCCCCCCCCCCCCCCCCCCCCCCCCCCCCCCCCCCCCCCCCCCCCCCCCCCCCCCCCCCCCCCCCCCCCCCCCCCCCCCCCCCCCCCCCCCCCCCCCCCCCCCCCCCCCCCCCCCCCCCCCCCCCCCCCCCCCCCCCCCCCCCCCCCCCCCCCCCCCCCCCCCCCCCCCCCCCCCCCCCCCCCCCCCCCCCCCCCCCATGACCCCGTGGAGACGGCTGGTTGAACAGTAGCCAGTGGAGGAGCCGTGGAGGCTGGAAAAACAGGAGCCCGTGGATGAACACTAGCTGGTGGAGGCATGAGGGAGACGCCGTGGATGAACAGTCGCAAGTGGAGGCTAGAGGAGTTCGACGGTGGATGAACAGTAGCCCGTGGAGGCTGGAGCGAGGCAGTAGATGGTGGATGAACAGTAGCCCGTAGAGTCCCGTTTCACGGTACGCCACACCCCTCTCGATGAACAGGACCCCTGTTTCGACCGTAGGAGGTCGAAGAGATGTCTGTTTCCTCCGTTTTGCGGTATGCCACACCCCTCCTGATCAACAGGACCCCATTTCGACTGTAGGAGGTCGAAGAGAAGTCCGTTTCCTCCGTTTTGTCGTAACCCATACCCATCCCGCTAAACAGGATCCCATTTGGACCGTAGGAGGTCAAACACAAGGCCGTTTCCTCCGTTCTGCGGTACGCCAGGCCTCATTTTGGCTGTTTCGTCCAAGCCGGTTGGCTCCCGATGAACACGGCGCATTCCGTTGCCTCCCGATGAACACGACGATGAAGTTTCTCCATTCCAACCCAGCCGGTTGGCTGCCGATGAACAGGACGCCGTCGCTGCCTCTCCATGTACACGAGCCCCTGCCGTATGTAAGCGCGAGTAGGCATTCGAGACCCCGCCCGTATGTACGTACATGGCCATATTTATTTTCTTGCACCCTGGCTATACATACGTGTACACGATATTGATGGGACTGCGTGACATGCTACGTGTGCGCCTCTACTACGACACGTGCCCTTCCTTACTCGGCCACGATTCATCGCTGCAGCCTGCAGACAGACCGATTGTATGTACATAGACATTCACAGCCAGAATGACAATGCTACATACACTTCGACCAGGTGGGTCCCTACTGTCCGGGAGGATAAGGAGGCACTTCCTTGCATGCGAAGATACAGCTGGTGGGTCCCAGCTGTCAGGGGGAGAATCATATTTTTTTCCCGTAATATGGACGCACTTCCTTGCGTGTGAAGATGTAGCTGGTGGGTCCCAGCAGTCAGGGGGAAACATTTTTTTTCATCCCCCCCCCCCCCCCCCCCCCCCCCCCCCCCCCCCCCCCCCCCCCCCCCCCCCCCCCCCCCCCCCCCCCCCCCCCCCCCCCCCCCCCCCCCCCCCCCCCCCCCCCCCCCCCCCCCCCCCCCCCCCCCCCCCCCCCCCCCCCCCCCCCCCCCCCCCCCCCCCCCCCCCCCCCCCCCCCCCCCCCCCCCCCCCCCCCCCCCCCCCCCCCCCCCCCCCCCCCCCCCCCCCCCCCCCCCCCCCCCCCCCCCCCCCCCCCCCCCCCCCCCCCCCCCCCCCCCCCCCCCCCCCCCCCCCCCCCCCCCCCCCCCCCCCCCCCCCCCCCCCCCCCCCCCCCCCCCCCCCCCCCCCCCCCCCCCCCCCCCCCCCCCCCCCCCCCCCCCCCCCCCCCCCCCCCCCCCCCCCCCCCCCCCCCCCCCCCCCCCCCCCCCCCCCCCCCCCCCCCCCCCCCCCCCCCCCCCCCCCCCCCCCCCCCCCCCCCCCCCCCCCCCCCCCCCCCCCCCCCCCCCCCCCCCCCCCCCCCCCCCCCCCCCCCCCCCCCCCCCCCCCCCCCCCCCCCCCCCCCCCCCCCCCCCCCCCCCCCCCCCCCCCCCCCCCCCCCCCCCCCCCCCCCCCCCCCCCCCCCCCCCCCCCCCCCCCCCCCCCCCCCCCCCCCCCCCCCCCCCCCCCCCCCCCCCCCCCCCCCCCCCCCCCCCCCCCCCCCCCCCCCCCCCCCCCCCCCCCCCCCCCCCCCCCCCCCCCCCCCCCCCCCCCCCCCCCCCCCCCCCCCCCCCCCCCCCCCCCCCCCCCCCCCCCCCCCCCCCCCCCCCCCCCCCCCCCCCCCCCCCCCCCCCCCCCCCCCCCCCCCCCCCCCCCCCCCCCCCCCCCCCCCCCCCCCCCCCCCCCCCCCCCCCCCCCCCCCCCCCCCCCCCCCCCCCCCCCCCCCCCCCCCCCCCCCCCCCCCCCCCCCCCCCCCCCCCCCCCCCCCCCCCCCCCCCCCCCCCCCCCCCCCCCCCCCCCCCCCCCCCCCCCCCCCCCCCCCCCCCCCCCCCCCCCCCCCCCCCCCCCCCCCCCCCCCCCCCCCCCCCCCCCCCCCCCCCCCCCCCCCCCCCCCCCCCCCCCCCCCCCCCCCCCCCCCCCCCCCCCCCCCCCCCCCCCCCCCCCCCCCCCCCCCCCCCCCCCCCCCCCCCCCCCCCCCCCCCCCCCCCCCCCCCCCCCCCCCCCCCCCCCCCCCCCCCCCCCCCCCCCCCCCCCCCCCCCCCCCCCCCCCCCCCCCCCCCCCCCCCCCCCCCCCCCCCCCCCCCCCCCCCCCCCCCCCCCCCCCCCCCCCCCCCCCCCCCCCCCCCCCCCCCCCCCCCCCCCCCCCCCCCCCCCCCCCCCCCCCCCCCCCCCCCCCCCCCCCCCCCCCCCCCCCCCCCCCCCCCCCCCCCCCCCCCCCCCCCCCCCCCCCCCCCCCCCCCCCCCCCCCCCCCCCCCCCCCCCCCCCCCCCCCCCCCCCCCCCCCCCCCCCCCCCCCCCCCCCCCCCCCCCCCCCCCCCCCCCCCCCCCCCCCCCCCCCCCCCCCCCCCCCCCCCCCCCCCCCCCCCCCCCCCCCCCCCCCCCCCCCCCCCCCCCCCCCCCCCCCCCCCCCCCCCCCCCCCCCCCCCCCCCCCCCCCCCCCCCCCCCCCCCCCCCCCCCCCCCCCCCCCCCCCCCCCCCCCCCCCCCCCCCCCCCCCCCCCCCCCCCCCCCCCCCCCCCCCCCCCCCCCCCCCCCCCCCCCCCCCCCCCCCCCCCCCCCCCCCCCCCCCCCCCCCCCCCCCCCCCCCCCCCCCCCCCCCCCCCCCCCCCCCCCCCCCCCCCCCCCCCCCCCCCCCCCCCCCCCCCCCCCCCCCCCCCCCCCCCCCCCCCCCCCCCCCCCCCCCCCCCCCCCCCCCCCCCCCCCCCCCCCCCCCCCCCCCCCCCCCCCCCCCCCCCCCCCCCCCCCCCCCCCCCCCCCCCCCCCCCCCCCCCCCCCCCCCCCCCCCCCCCCCCCCCCCCCCCCCCCCCCCCCCCCCCCCCCCCCCCCCCCCCCCCCCCCCCCCCCCCCCCCCCCCCCCCCCCCCCCCCCCCCCCCCCCCCCCCCCCCCCCCCCCCCCCCCCCCCCCCCCCCCCCCCCCCCCCCCCCCCCCCCCCCCCCCCCCCCCCCCCCCCCCCCCCCCCCCCCCCCCCCCCCCCCCCCCCCCCCCCCCCCCCCCCCCCCCCCCCCCCCCCCCCCCCCCCCCCCCCCCCCCCCCCCCCCCCCCCCCCCCCCCCCCCCCCCCCCCCCCCCCCCCCCCCCCCCCCCCCCCCCCCCCCCCCCCCCCCCCCCCCCCCCCCCCCCCCCCCCCCCCCCCCCCCCCCCCCCCCCCCCCCCCCCCCCCCCCCCCCCCCCCCCCCCCCCCCCCCCCCCCCCCCCCCCCCCCCCCCCCCCCCCCCCCCCCCCCCCCCCCCCCCCCCCCCCCCCCCCCCCCCCCCCCCCCCCCCCCCCCCCCCCCCCCCCCCCCCCCCCCCCCCCCCCCCCCCCCCCCCCCCCCCCCCCCCCCCCCCCCCCCCCCCCCCCCCCCCCCCCCCCCCCCCCCCCCCCCCCCCCCCCCCCCCCCCCCCCCCCCCCCCCCCCCCCCCCCCCCCCCCCCCCCCCCCCCCCCCCCCCCCCCCCCCCCCCCCCCCCCCCCCCCCCCCCCCCCCCCCCCCCCCCCCCCCCCCCCCCCCCCCCCCCCCCCCCCCCCCCCCCCCCCCCCCCCCCCCCCCCCCCCCCCCCCCCCCCCCCCCCCCCCCCCCCCCCCCCCCCCCCCCCCCCCCCCCCCCCCCCCCCCCCCCCCCCCCCCCCCCCCCCCCCCCCCCCCCCCCCCCCCCCCCCCCCCCCCCCCCCCCCCCCCCCCCCCCCCCCCCCCCCCCCCCCCCCCCCCCCCCCCCCCCCCCCCCCCCCCCCCCCCCCCCCCCCCCCCCCCCCCCCCCCCCCCCCCCCCCCCCCCCCCCCCCCCCCCCCCCCCCCCCCCCCCCCCCCCCCCCCCCCCCCCGCTTCAAGCAGATGCTACATGAGCTCAAAGAGCAGTTTCAATAGAAACGTGAAGTGGTTTCTATGCCTACAAATTTGGATCTATCCTGTTCTGCATTTCATATCTTGCCTGAAATATTCATTTATGCTTCATAAGTAGTTAGATTCCTTACTTGTACCTATTCTTGGATTCGTACAAATCTGGAACCAACTCACAACACATAAGTGAATGTCTTCACGCTATGAGGTCAATGTCTTCAAACTGATTTATCTTCAAAATCTTCTGAGAAAGCATATGACCTCTTCCCCTTCCCTCGCATCTCTAATGCTGTCACAGGTACATGTCCGTGGGAGAATCCCTTGGTTCTCATAGTCTGCATTGATTTGCAGAGTTCTTACAGCATCACATCAATTCTCCTGAAGCCAGTTCCTGTCTGACCAGCAGACGAAAGCCTTTGCAAGTTCTGAAGCCATTCAGTTTGAACTTCATGGCCACTGAAAAGTCAGGTAGAAAGGGTGGCAGACAACGCCGTGGGAATACATCCAAAGATTTGCCACCAGATCTCTATGAGTTGTACAAGACATACACTGAAGAAACCTATGGTGAACGCAAGACTCGAATCCAATGGATTCGCAGATACTGGGCTGAACAATGGTTTCTGTACAGATTTGTGACTGCAGAGTATGCTGAGAAGAATGCCATCAAACGACCATGGCAAGATATTCTCTTCAAAAATCTTCCACCCAGGTCCAGAACTGAAGCCATTGCTCAAGGCTTCTATCCTTGCATGGTTCGCGGACCACAGCCAGAGAATGCTGACCCATCTTCTCTGCTATGGTGTCGTGACGACAATCTGTTCAAGTGCAACTACAAGTTTGCCAAGGACTCTGCTGTGAAAAACAAGAAAGCATTTGGACTCGACTTCAACCCCGGTCCACCTGCTCCTCGGGCTGATGGCACCCGTGATGCTGAACCCAATATCGTCGAGCCCTTCTACAACCTTGAAGGTCTCATCACACACATCGCTGTTCAGGGCACAGCCGTGGAGCACTCTGCAGACGACACAGATTCTGATGAAGCGCCTGCTCCACCAAAGCCACAGAAGCAGAAGAAACCAAAGGCTTCAAAGCCCTCACTGCACCGAAAGCTTCGCGTGCGAAGCCTCTGGCCACTGCACCTCCTGAAGCCAGTGTGCAGTCTGAAGATCTTTCTTGCATCTCCAAGACCGAGAAGAAGAAGAAGCCCATCCAGATTTCTGGTCAAGCACTGACCCCAGCTGCTGTTCTGAGGAACGAGAACGAAGCCATTGATCTGTCAAGTGACGACGATCTTGGTGATGATGCTCTTGAGCTATTGATAAAGAGCAAGCAAGAGGCGGAGATCTTCAACGATCTGCCCCTCTTTGATGTGGACATCTTGAACAACTTCATTGATGAGTGGTTTGACAACCCAAGCCTCAGTATCGATGATCTTCAGCTTCCAATTGGCATCAGTGTCTCCTTCCACGGAGCCATTGCAAATGAGCTAGCTCTGGCTCAGAAGATTGTCGAACTGAAGAACAAGATTGATCACGAGAAAGCCCAATTCAAGAAGAACGTGGCCAATCTCAGTGTGGAGGATGTCAAACGCTTCAAGCAGATGCTACATGAGCTCAAAGAGCAGTTTCAATAGAAACGTGATGCAGCAAAAGGATCAAGAGAACGGATGAAGCTTTCTGCCAGCAAGTGTGTACAAGTTCACAACGAAGCTGAAAAGCGGAAAGCCCTTGGGCGTCCAGGCATTGACCCCAAGATGGCTGCCAAAAAGAAGAAGCCAGCTGTGGTCCAAGCTGAAGCATCAGGGCAGGAAGCACCTCGCATTGTCTTCCTTGCCAGCATGACAGGCGCGAAGCCAAAGGTCCTCACAGCTGCGTCTGAACTGAAGAAGACAAGGGCAGCTGAGGCTGAAGCCAGAAAGTGCAAGAGCAAGAATGCCACTAACGACGCTCCTCAGGCCAAGAAGAGGAAGGCAAAGAAGACAGATCGGGCTGCTACCACAGAGCCCCTTATCGTCGAGCCAATCTCTGTTGCTCGTCCTGCATCTGAACACCAAGAGCGTCAGGTAATTGTTTATGAGCCTGCTACCACAGAGGCTCCTGAAGCTGAAGAAGATCCAGCTATTGACCCCACCGTAGCGGAAGACATTGCTCCCCAAGACAATGTAGATGATGATGAAGTCCTTCCTCAGATTGAGCACCAAATGGTATCATCGCCTGTTCTCACGAACAGCGAACTCATCAGCATTGGTCGTCCTTTGACGCCAATTGCTCAGGATGATTCATGGGCCGATCACCCTCAAGACTCCCCCCGACAAGAAGAATCACCAAGTACTCCCCCTCCTCAAGTCACCACTCCGGTGCTTGACGATGACGACTATGTGGTCCAGCCAACTCCCTCTCCAAAAGCGGTGGACCAAGGCCACAAGTCGCTCTATCGAGCGTTCTAGAAGGAGAAGAGCAACACAACTCAGTGGCATGACAAGTGTTTCCTGACGCCACTCCAACTGTGAACGTCTCTGAGTCTGAAGCCAAAGCTGCTGAAGACATTCCGGCTGCATCAGCCGATGACCAACAAGAACCCCGACAAGAAGAAGAGCGTGTTGCCACACCCCCTACCAACCAAGAAGCTGTTCTCGAGGAGAACGTGTCCGACCCTCCAGCTACTCAAGTGGAGGTTGATAATACTGAGGCAGCCACCAACAACACTACTAAAGCCAATGACGTTGTCATGGCTGAAGCTAATGTGGCGCCTGAAGTGGATATGGTACCTGAAGCCAATGCTGCACCTAAAGCTAATGCCAATACTACTGCTCCTGTACCGCCTCCAAGGCCACACACCATTGAGCAAGCCTTTGATCATGGTCAGCTGGTTACTGTCAGATGGCCCATTCTGGTTCCTCCACCTGCTGCCGGACCACAATTTGACTATCATGTGGAGCACAAGCCTCTGGTCCAGAAGCCAAAACCCAGGCTGCCTAGGTTTCCAGGTACAGCAATTTCACCAGGATCATTTAACGTGAATGGCTTCATAGCACACAACACCTTCTTTGATAGCGCCAAGAACCCATATTCCAAGCCAAGAATATCATCTGATCGGTTCTGGAGTTATCAGCAGCGCAATTACTATTCATGCATACTATAAAATCAGGGGCGCATTTTTCCCCATATGCGTCTAGACTGCGAAGCCATTGCTGGCCTGCCCTGCTTGGAAGAAGCCCTTGACTGCTTCAGAGATGCAGGCCTTCTACAGTTTGTGACTGACAAGGAAAATTGGAATGAAGAACTTCTACTGCAATTCTATGCAACTCTTCACATTCGTGGCTACAACAGGGATCCGAAGACTTGGGTCCTTGAGTGGATGTCAGGCAATGTGCATCACGAAGCCAAAGCTCTTGATATTATTGAGCTCACTGCCTTGCCCACTCCAGGTGAACTCTATGAACCTGGTTGTCAGCTTCACCGCAATGCTTTGGAGAGCATCTTCCAGAAGCCAGAGCCAAACATGAGCCAAATGCTGAGCATGATGAAGCCACTGCCACAAGATGCTAAATATCCAAAGGAATTCCTTGTTAAAGACCTAGAGTATCTGCCACGCACTATTTATCATATCATCAGGCGAACTCTATGGCCTGTCAAGGGACATTCTCCTGCAGCGAAGCTAGAAGGCGCAATGAAGACATTGGTCTTCTATATCTTCAATGGCATCAGTTTCAATGCTCAAGACTTCTTCATCAGGCAATTGGCTGCATCTGGATCTGATCTATTTGGTCTGAAACTCTTCAAAAATCTTCCACCCAGGTCCAGAACTGAAGCCATTGCTCAAGGCTTCCCCCCCCCCCCCCCCCCCCCCCCCCCCCCCCCCCCCCCCCCCCCCCCCCCCCCCCCCCCCCCCCCCCCCCCCCCCCCCCCCCCCCCCCCCCCCCCCCCCCGGGACTAATGTGTTTGTGAGAATTGCAGGATAACACAGGTAGTAGTCCCTCATTAATTCAGTTTACCTACCGGAGATGACCCCTAAAAATGTGTGAAGACATTGAAGACAATGGTGGTATGTGAAGATATTCACAACAAAGATTATGACTCGAGAAGACATTCACGTGAAGACTATGGAGTGCGAAGACATAGCTGTTTCGTAGTTTCCTTTTCTTTTCGTTGAGTCATAGGAACCGCCGTAGTGTTAAGTGGGGTCCAAGTGAACAAAGTCAGAGTGACTGAAGTGATGCTCAACCAAATCCTAAGTCTTCGAGCGACTCATGAAACCTGTCGGCGGTCGTGGAAGAGTCTGACATTGCTGAGCTCTGAAGATGATCTTCAACAAGATGGCTTCACAGAGAGATTCAAGTTTGATTCCACTCCTCCCAGTCTTGCATCAGACTCCCTCACTCGAAGACTCTGACTACTCATCCTCAGCGGCAACTGTCAATGCCAGAGTCATTGATGACGAAGACGATGCTACTTCACCAGCTACAACTTCGCCTCGAATCGACACTACACCAAGTTCTTCTGCACCACCGGACCATAACGACGACCCTGAAGCTTCTCCTACTCCTCATGGGGACGAGTAGAAGCTCTGTGTCTTCAAACCTTTTTGGTCCTTACTGACAAAAGGGGGAGAAGCATATGAGTTGATAGTCTTCAAGCGGGTCCATATGGGCGGTTGCTATACTTTTGCCAAGTGCTTACAACTCTCGCTTTTGATATATTTGGTTCTTTGAGTTGTAACACTTAAACTTGATGGTCGTCTGCTACCTTTTCTATCAACTATGTGATGCGATGATAAATTCCGCATCTGCGACGATAAATTCCGCATGAAGTCATTTTGCAGACGTCCATTTATCATTATGCATGTCATTATGTTCGTTATATCTTTTCATGCATGATAAATTGTCTTCATAAGTTGAAGAGGATCTCCACAAGTACAACCTGCCATGTGCATTTGCATTCAAAA
>JAAAWM010009422.1:0-23195 GCA_036873465.1 Thinopyrum obtusiflorum | reverse complement strand
TTGTCTGGGTAAGGTGAGGTTCAGGCCCGGTCCATAGGCCGGGCAAACGGGGCGCCCGCCCTGGGCCCCTGGAAGGCAGGGGCCCCAACCGAGGTAGTAATTCCTTCGTAATACGTAAGAAGCCCAAGAAATACATCGAGAAAACAGAGGGCCCATTCAGTCGTGGGGCTGGGGCGAAACCCATCGTCAATCTTTCTCCTCGACTCCTGCACATCGCAAAATCCCGACTCCCATAACAGCGTCGCCGCTCCCATGCGTTTCCGATTCCAAGGTCATCGCTGGCCATTAATGGAGATTAAAGGCAAAATTTGTTCCCTAATCGGCTCTTCTTCCCTTCTCAATGTTCTTCGTTCCCCATCAACTAGATGTTGGAGACATGGAGAATGTAGGTGTTCTTCTTTTCTTGCTTCCCATAATCCCGTCCCTCCTCAATTAAATAGCTCTGTCCTCCTGCTCTGAGGAGTCCACATCTACCTGCACAGGTGTTCTTCTGATATTCACTGGATCTAAGTGTGAGAGAGTCCTCGGGAGTCAGGAGATTAGGAGGACTGGAGAATGGGGGAAATTATTCAGTTCTTGGTGTCGTCTTCTCATTCGTGCTGAATACTGCAACCTGCGGATCTGGCAACCTAGATCCACATCAATCCATATTTAGGTGCGTTTGTTTCTTGTATTAATCATTTTATGCTAACTATTCTTGTTAGTGTCATGTCCTCTAGAAAGTGTTTATCTGGTAAAAAGAACAGTAAAAGGCAGCCCCCCCCCCCCCCCCCCCCCCCCCCCCCCCCCCCCCCCCCCCCCCCCCCCCCCCCCCCCCCCCCCCCCCCCCCCCCCCCCCCCCCCCCCCCCCCCCCCCCCCCCCCCCCCCCCCCCCCCCCCCCCCCCCCCCCCCCCCCCCCCCCCCCCCCCCCCCCCCCCCCCCCCCCCCCCCCCCCCCCCCCCCCCCCCCCCCCCCCCCCCCCCCCCCCCCCCCCCCCCCCCCCCCCCCCCCCCCCCCCCCCCCCCCCCCCCCCCCCCCCCCCCCCCCCCCCCCCCCCCCCCCCCCCCCCCCCCCCCCCCCCCCCCCCCCCCCCCCCCCCCCCCCCCCCCCCCCCCCCCCCCCCCCCCCCCCCCCCCCCCCCCCCCCCCCCCCCCCCCCCCCCCCCCCCCCCCCCCCCCCCCCCCCCCCCCCCCCCCCCCCCCCCCCCCCCCCCCCCCCCCCCCCCCCCCCCCCCCCCCCCCCCCCCCCCCCCCCCCCCCCCCCCCCCCCCCCCCCCCCCCCCCCCCCCCCCCCCCCCCCCCCCCCCCCCCCCCCCCCCCCCCCCCCCCCCCCCCCCCCCCCCCCCCCCCCCCCCCCCCCCCCCCCCCCCCCCCCCCCCCCCCCCCCCCCCCCCCCCCCCCCCCCCCCCCCCCCCCCCCCCCCCCCCCCCCCCCCCCCCCCCCCCCCCCCCCCCCCCCCCCCCCCCCCCCCCCCCCCCCCCCCCCCCCCCCCCCCCCCCCCCCCCCCCCCCCCCCCCCCCCCCCCCCCCCCCCCCCCCCCCCCCCCCCCCCCCCCCCCCCCCCCCCCCCCCCCCCCCCCCCCCCCCCCCCCCCCCCCCCCCCCCCCCCCCCCCCCCCCCCCCCCCCCCCCCCCCCCCCCCCCCCCCCCCCCCCCCCCCCCCCCCCCCCCCCCCCCCCCCCCCCCCCCCCCCCCCCCCCCCCCCCCCCCCCCCCCCCCCCCCCCCCCCCCCCCCCCCCCCCCCCCCCCCCCCCCCCCCCCCCCCCCCCCCCCCCCCCCCCCCCCCCCCCCCCCCCCCCCCCCCCCCCCCCCCCCCCCCCCCCCCCCCCCCCCCCCCCCCCCCCCCCCCCCCCCCCCCCCCCCCCCCCCCCCCCCCCCCCCCCCCCCCCCCCCCCCCCCCCCCCCCCCCCCCCCCCCCCCCCCCCCCCCCCCCCCCCCCCCCCCCCCCCCCCCCCCCCCCCCCCCCCCCCCCCCCCCCCCCCCCCCCCCCCCCCCCCCCCCCCCCCCCCCCCCCCCCCCCCCCCCCCCCCCCCCCCCCCCCCCCCCCCCCCCCCCCCCCCCCCCCCCCCCCCCCCCCCCCCCCCCCCCCCCCCCCCCCCCCCCCCCCCCCCCCCCCCCCCCCCCCCCCCCCCCCCCCCCCCCCCCCCCCCCCCCCCCCCCCCCCCCCCCCCCCCCCCCCCCCCCCCCCCCCCCCCCCCCCCCCCCCCCCCCCCCCCCCCCCCCCCCCCCCCCCCCCCCCCCCCCCCCCCCCCCCCCCCCCCCCCCCCCCCCCCCCCCCCCCCCCCCCCCCCCCCCCCCCCCCCCCCCCCCCCCCCCCCCCCCCCCCCCCCCCCCCCCCCCCCCCCCCCCCCCCCCCCCCCCCCCCCCCCCCCCCCCCCCCCCCCCCCCCCCCCCCCCCCCCCCCCCCCCCCCCCCCCCCCCCCCCCCCCCCCCCCCCCCCCCCCCCCCCCCCCCCCCCCCCCCCCCCCCCCCCCCCCCCCCCCCCCCCCCCCCCCCCCCCCCCCCCCCCCCCCCCCCCCCCCCCCCCCCCCCCCCCCCCCCCCCCCCCCCCCCCCCCCCCCCCCCCCCCCCCCCCCCCCCCCCCCCCCCCCCCCCCCCCCCCCCCCCCCCCCCCCCCCCCCCCCCCCCCCCCCCCCCCCCCCCCCCCCCCCCCCCCCCCCCCCCCCCCCCCCCCCCCCCCCCCCCCCCCCCCCCCCCCCCCCCCCCCCCCCCCCCCCCCCCCCCCCCCCCCCCCCCCCCCCCCCCCCCCCCCCCCCCCCCCCCCCCCCCCCCCCCCCCCCCCCCCCCCCCCCCCCCCCCCCCCCCCCCCCCCCCCCCCCCCCCCCCCCCCCCCCCCCCCCCCCCCCCCCCCCCCCCCCCCCCCCCCCCCCCCCCCCCCCCCCCCCCCCCCCCCCCCCCCCCCCCCCCCCCCCCCCCCCCCCCCCCCCCCCCCCCCCCCCCCCCCCCCCCCCCCCCCCCCCCCCCCCCCCCCCCCCCCCCCCCCCCCCCCCCCCCCCCCCCCCCCCCCCCCCCCCCCCCCCCCCCCCCCCCCCCCCCCCCCCCCCCCCCCCCCCCCCCCCCCCCCCCCCCCCCCCCCCCCCCCCCCCCCCCCCCCCCCCCCCCCCCCCCCCCCCCCCCCCCCCCCCCCCCCCCCCCCCCCCCCCCCCCCCCCCCCCCCCCCCCCCCCCCCCCCCCCCCCCCCCCCCCCCCCCCCCCCCCCCCCCCCCCCCCCCCCCCCCCCCCCCCCCCCCCCCCCCCCCCCCCCCCCCCCCCCCCCCCCCCCCCCCCCCCCCCCCCCCCCCCCCCCCCCCCCCCCCCCCCCCCCCCCCCCCCCCCCCCCCCCCCCCCCCCCCCCCCCCCCCCCCCCCCCCCCCCCCCCCCCCCCCCCCCCCCCCCCCCCCCCCCCCCCCCCCCCCCCCCCCCCCCCCCCCCCCCCCCCCCCCCCCCCCCCCCCCCCCCCCCCCCCCCCCCCCCCCCCCCCCCCCCCCCCCCCCCCCCCCCCCCCCCCCCCCCCCCCCCCCCCCCCCCCCCCCCCCCCCCCCCCCCCCCCCCCCCCCCCCCCCCCCCCCCCCCCCCCCCCCCCCCCCCCCCCCCCCCCCCCCCCCCCCCCCCCCCCCCCCCCCCCCCCCCCCCCCCCCCCCCCCCCCCCCCCCCCCCCCCCCCCCCCCCCCCCCCCCCCCCCCCCCCCCCCCCCCCCCCCCCCCCCCCCCCCCCCCCCCCCCCCCCCCCCCCCCCCCCCCCCCCCCCCCCCCCCCCCCCCCCCCCCCCCCCCCCCCCCCCCCCCCCCCCCCCCCCCCCCCCCCCCCCCCCCCCCCCCCCCCCCCCCCCCCCCCCCCCCCCCCCCCCCCCCCCCCCCCCCCCCCCCCCCCCCCCCCCCCCCCCCCCCCCCCCCCCCCCCCCCCCCCCCCCCCCCCCCCCCCCCCCCCCCCCCCCCCCCCCCCCCCCCCCCCCCCCCCCCCCCCCCCCCCCCCCCCCCCCCCCCCCCCCCCCCCCCCCCCCCCCCCCCCCCCCCCCCCCCCCCCCCCCCCCCCCCCCCCCCCCCCCCCCCCCCCCCCCCCCCCCCCCCCCCCCCCCCCCCCCCCCCCCCCCCCCCCCCCCCCCCCCCCCCCCCCCCCCCCCCCCCCCCCCCCCCCCCCCCCCCCCCCCCCCCCCCCCCCCCCCCCCCCCCCCCCCCCCCCCCCCCCCCCCCCCCCCCCCCCCCCCCCCCCCCCCCCCCCCCCCCCCCCCCCCCCCCCCCCCCCCCCCCCCCCCCCCCCCCCCCCCCCCCCCCCCCCCCCCCCCCCCCCCCCCCCCCCCCCCCCCCCCCCCCCCCCCCCCCCCCCCCCCCCCCCCCCCCCCCCCCCCCCCCCCCCCCCCCCCCCCCCCCCCCCCCCCCCCCCCCCCCCCCCCCCCCCCCCCCCCCCCCCCCCCCCCCCCCCCCCCCCCCCCCCCCCCCCCCCCCCCCCCCCCCCCCCCCCCCCCCCCCCCCCCCCCCCCCCCCCCCCCCCCCCCCCCCCCCCCCCCCCCCCCCCCCCCCCCCCCCCCCCCCCCCCCCCCCCCCCCCCCCCCCCCCCCCCCCCCCCCCCCCCCCCCCCCCCCCCCCCCCCCCCCCCCCCCCCCCCCCCCCCCCCCCCCCCCCCCCCCCCCCCCCCCCCCCCCCCCCCCCCCCCCCCCCCCCCCCCCCCCCCCCCCCCCCCCCCCCCCCCCCCCCCCCCCCCCCCCCCCCCCCCCCCCCCCCCCCCCCCCCCCCCCCCCCCCCCCCCCCCCCCCCCCCCCCCCCCCCCCCCCCCCCCCCCCCCCCCCCCCCCCCCCCCCCCCCCCCCCCCCCCCCCCCCCCCCCCCCCCCCCCCCCCCCCCCCCCCCCCCCCCCCCCCCCCCCCCCCCCCCCCCCCCCCCCCCCCCCCCCCCCCCCCCCCCCCCCCCCCCCCCCCCCCCCCCCCCCCCCCCCCCCCCCCCCCCCCCCCCCCCCCCCCCCCCCCCCCCCCCCCCCCCCCCCCCCCCCCCCCCCCCCCCCCCCCCCCCCCCCCCCCCCCCCCCCCCCCCCCCCCCCCCCCCCCCCCCCCCCCCCCCCCCCCCCCCCCCCCCCCCCCCCCCCCCCCCCCCCCCCCCCCCCCCCCCCCCCCCCCCCCCCCCCCCCCCCCCCCCCCCCCCCCCCCCCCCCCCCCCCCCCCCCCCCCCCCCCCCCCCCCCCCCCCCCCCCCCCCCCCCCCCCCCCCCCCCCCCCCCCCCCCCCCCCCCCCCCCCCCCCCCCCCCCCCCCCCCCCCCCCCCCCCCCCCCCCCCCCCCCCCCCCCCCCCCCCCCCCCCCCCCCCCCCCCCCCCCCCCCCCCCCCCCCCCCCCCCCCCCCCCCCCCCCCCCCCCCCCCCCCCCCCCCCCCCCCCCCCCCCCCCCCCCCCCCCCCCCCCCCCCCCCCCCCCCCCCCCCCCCCCCCCCCCCCCCCCCCCCCCCCCCCCCCCCCCCCCCCCCCCCCCCCCCCCCCCCCCCCCCCCCCCCCCCCCCCCCCCCCCCCCCCCCCCCCCCCCCCCCCCCCCCCCCCCCCCCCCCCCCCCCCCCCCCCCCCCCCCCCCCCCCCCCCCCCCCCCCCCCCCCCCCCCCCCCCCCCCCCCCCCCCCCCCCCCCCCCCCCCCCCCCCCCCCCCCCCCCCCCCCCCCCCCCCCCCCCCCCCCCCCCCCCCCCCCCCCCCCCCCCCCCCCCCCCCCCCCCCCCCCCCCCCCCCCCCCCCCCCCCCCCCCCCCCCCCCCCCCCCCCCCCCCCCCCCCCCCCCCCCCCCCCCCCCCCCCCCCCCCCCCCCCCCCCCCCCCCCCCCCCCCCCCCCCCCCCCCCCCCCCCCCCCCCCCCCCCCCCCCCCCCCCCCCCCCCCCCCCCCCCCCCCCCCCCCCCCCCCCCCCCCCCCCCCCCCCCCCCCCCCCCCCCCCCCCCCCCCCCCCCCCCCCCCCCCCCCCCCCCCCCCCCCCCCCCCCCCCCCCCCCCCCCCCCCCCCCCCCCCCCCCCCCCCCCCCCCCCCCCCCCCCCCCCCCCCCCCCCCCCCCCCCCCCCCCCCCCCCCCCCCCCCCCCCCCCCCCCCCCCCCCCCCCCCCCCCCCCCCCCCCCCCCCCCCCCCCCCCCCCCCCCCCCCCCCCCCCCCCCCCCCCCCCCCCCCCCCCCCCCCCCCCCCCCCCCCCCCCCCCCCCCCCCCCCCCCCCCCCCCCCCCCCCCCCCCCCCCCCCCCCCCCCCCCCCCCCCCCCCCCCCCCCCCCCCCCCCCCCCCCCCCCCCCCCCCCCCCCCCCCCCCCCCCCCCCCCCCCCCCCCCCCCCCCCCCCCCCCCCCCCCCCCCCCCCCCCCCCCCCCCCCCCCCCCCCCCCCCCCCCCCCCCCCCCCCCCCCCCCCCCCCCCCCCCCCCCCCCCCCCCCCCCCCCCCCCCCCCCCCCCCCCCCCCCCCCCCCCCCCCCCCCCCCCCCCCCCCCCCCCCCCCCCCCCCCCCCCCCCCCCCCCCCCCCCCCCCCCCCCCCCCCCCCCCCCCCCCCCCCCCCCCCCCCCCCCCCCCCCCCCCCCCCCCCCCCCCCCCCCCCCCCCCCCCCCCCCCCCCCCCCCCCCCCCCCCCCCCCCCCCCCCCCCCCCCCCCCCCCCCCCCCCCCCCCCCCCCCCCCCCCCCCCCCCCCCCCCCCCCCCCCCCCCCCCCCCCCCCCCCCCCCCCCCCCCCCCCCCCCCCCCCCCCCCCCCCCCCCCCCCCCCCCCCCCCCCCCCCCCCCCCCCCCCCCCCCCCCCCCCCCCCCCCCCCCCCCCCCCCCCCCCCCCCCCCCCCCCCCCCCCCCCCCCCCCCCCCCCCCCCCCCCCCCCCCCCCCCCCCCCCCCCCCCCCCCCCCCCCCCCCCCCCCCCCCCCCCCCCCCCCCCCCCCCCCCCCCCCCCCCCCCCCCCCCCCCCCCCCCCCCCCCCCCCCCCCCCCCCCCCCCCCCCCCCCCCCCCCCCCCCCCCCCCCCCCCCCCCCCCCCCCCCCCCCCCCCCCCCCCCCCCCCCCCCCCCCCCCCCCCCCCCCCCCCCCCCCCCCCCCCCCCCCCCCCCCCCCCCCCCCCCCCCCCCCCCCCCCCCCCCCCCCCCCCCCCCCCCCCCCCCCCCCCCCCCCCCCCCCCCCCCCCCCCCCCCCCCCCCCCCCCCCCCCCCCCCCCCCCCCCCCCCCCCCCCCCCCCCCCCCCCCCCCCCCCCCCCCCCCCCCCCCCCCCCCCCCCCCCCCCCCCCCCCCCCCCCCCCCCCCCCCCCCCCCCCCCCCCCCCCCCCCCCCCCCCCCCCCCCCCCCCCCCCCCCCCCCCCCCCCCCCCCCCCCCCCCCCCCAAGACAACAATAAGGGGCCCTTGTTTACTCAAAAGCTCAAAAATATTTTCTATTTCAAAAGCAAAGTAATTAATATCCAGTACATAGCATCTTAATTTGGACTCTAAAACTGACAGTACAATTTATTTATCGATCAAGTGAACTAATGAAATGATGTAGTCCGACAAAAGCTCGCTTTCCACAATAGCTTGTATTCCTAAATTTGAATGGATACTTCATTTCTCAGTTGGTTGTTCTTCAACACTTACTATGGCCAATTCTAGGGTATCTCTAGAAGAACTACCAGGTCTGAAAATTTCGTATGTGATCCTTTTAGGGATTTTACCTCTTCATCTATTTGCTTTTTTCTCTTCCTTTCGTTACTACCAGATAAATAGTTTCTAGAGGACTGTCACTAAACAAGAACAAGTAGCCTAAAATGATTAAAACAGGGAACAAAATCACCTGAATGTGGATGTAGGTGGCCAAATCAGTAGATCCGCAGGTTGAAGTCAGCACGAGCAAGAACACAACACCATGAACTGAATAATTTGCCCCCCTTCTCCAGTTCAGCAGTTCTCCTAATCTCCTGACTGCCGAACACTCACACTTAGATCCACTGAAGTCCGAAGAGTAGAAAATAAGAAGAAGAGATGTGGAGTCGTCGGAGGGCAGATCTGTTTAATTGAAAGGAGGAACATGATTATGGGGATGAAGAAAAGAAGAACATGTACTGTCTCCAAGTCTCCAACATCTAGCTGATGGGGAACGGGGAGAACATTGAAGAAGGAAGGAGAGCCGAATGGGGAGCCGATTTGCGCCTTTAGTCCCCATTAATGGCCGGCGGCGATCTTGGAATCGGAGACGCACGGGAACGGCTGCGCTGTTTTTGGAGTCTGGGATTTGGGGAAGAAGAGTCGAGGAGCACGGGAAAGAGCAGCGCTGAACGGGCCCTCTTTACTCTCCCTGTTTTTCTGGGCTTCCTAGTAATATAGAGGAAATAATACCTGGGCTGGGCCCCTGCCTTCCGGGGGCCCAGGGCGGGAGCCCCGTTTGCCCGGCCTATGGGCCGGCCCTGAACTGCCGCATCGATGGGAGCACCCTTACAAGATATGATTTTTTTAAATGGAAGGGTCTGGTAGGTTCTAGATTGATGGAAGAGATTGGGGGAATGAACTCACCACCACCAATAACAACAAATCTACAATAATTTATATGGTACTAGAGAAGATACACTGCAGCAAGTAATTTTCAGGCACTAATTTGACAATATATTAGACAAACTGCATAAAAATCTGTAAAATTCCTCTGACATAGAAGTGGATAAACAGCTGATTGGTACCACAGGAAAAATCTCATCGAGTTGTTTGCGAATTGGAAGATTATGACTAATAGAGTTAATCAAGGCCAACACACAATAGTATGTTAACATAGGATTAACTGGTGAGCAAAATTTACCCAATGACGGAACTTTTTCTTGACCTTCCAAAGGAGCCATCCACGCTTCATTTGTTCCTTTTCAGAATAAAATAGCCCTTTATTCCTACAGGGGCACAATGAGCACATATTAGCTTGCCCAGTAAATAAGATGGTATAAGAACAATTATGATGACGGGAGAATAATGTCAAGAAAAACAAAGTAAGGAACATACATACCAAACACTGCGAAGGAGGCAGGTAATGATATGGTGGATGAGGCTACTAGGACCCGGGTCATAGCCTCTGAGGGCGCATTCGTCGACCGGTTGGGACCAAGTACCGCTCCTGAGGTGGTACTGAGCAAATTCGCGAGACTTTATCTCTCTGCAGACGATCGAGTCGGCCATGATGGTAGGCAATGCCTTAGAGGAGACATAGAGAGTTCTTTCATCGATGAAGAGGGCATGATCTCCAATGCTCGTTACCGGGATAAACCTTTCCAACATAATGTCCGCAAGTTTGTATACTAAAATGTGAAAAAAAGAACGGTCGGTATGGCCAACAACTAAGATCTCCGAGTCACGTTCTACCAGAAAGATAGGGTAGGAGATAATGTCTGCTGGGCATGTGGCGATTAACTTGGGCAATGGCGGCTGCCGAGAACCCAATTCCCCTGCCTCATCCTGCAGGGGTGGAGGATCTATCTGGAGAACCTGCGTTGCACCTGTTAGCGTGCGATTACTCACCAAATATAGCTTGCCACGGAACGAGAAGGGCTCAATGCAGGGTGGAACTACCCAGCTTGCCATGGTCCACCGCCGATCCTGGGAGGTGGCAAAGGCCAATTGTGATAAACCGTGAAATAAGAGCATGACGGTGCAAATTCCAGAGTTGAAGGAGACAGCAGCACGTATGCCGTATCTGATGTAGTACCAGATATCCTGCTCAGATAGTCTGTCAAGATTCCTCTCCAGCTGCGTGTGCAGGGTGGAGAGCGGTGGGAGCTCGGCGATGTCGCCGGTGAAAGGGTGGAGGAGACGGACGGCGGTGTCTTCGTCCCTCTGGAGGAGGAGGAGGCCGTCGACCGAGTCGAGAGCGCAGTGGTTCTTGAACAGCGGGATCTTGGCGCGGACGAAGGTCCCCGTGTCGAGGTTCAGGAAGCGGACGCGCCCGCCGAGCTTGTTGTGGCCGGGGTGGATGCCGTGGCCCTCCGGCAGCATCATCCAGCGGCGCGGGTGGAAGCACGGGTCGCCGACGCCGCGGCCCCGCGGGCAGACGGTGTCGGATCGCCAGCTTGTGCAGACGGCGCGGAGACGGACGTGGTCCATCACGTCGCCGGCCAGAACGCGCCATGATACCAGGCGAAGCAGGTCCCCGGGCAGCGACGGCCAGAGGGGCGAGGATGCGCCCGTGCTGGCACCCGGAGTTGCCGCCGCGGAGCGGCGGCGGCGTTTCCTTGCAGTCGGCGTTTCATGAAACCTTGATGACATCCTGCGTCTTTGCGTCCTCAAGTTCTTACATTTCCTTAAATTAAGAGATCTGATTGACAAATTAAGAGATCCTTAAATTTTAGATCTGATTGACAAATCAAGAGATCCACATTTTTTTTTGATAATCCACAAATTTATATACTGGATAATCCACAAATTTATATACTGGATGTTACACCAGTCAGTCCGTAGGGAGGTTTCTGTAGGTTGCTGTCAGTAAGTATAGGATTTTGTTTTCTGTATTATTTCAGTCATTTTGGCAATGTGATTTCAGTGGAAAACGACAAAGGTGTGAAATAAAAAAAACGACAAAACATGTTTCGTTTGCATAAAGCTAGTCTTTTATCAAAAACAGATGTGCATGTGCAGTGCTTTTTTTGAACTAAAACCACGACACTTATTTTGAACAGTGCTTTTTTTGAACTAAAACCACGACACTTATTTTGAACAAGGAGTAGCATATAGGAGTATGTGGTGCATCTGAATTTGGCATTAGGAGTCTTTCGGATAAATGCTAAGGATACAAAGGGTGAGTGACAATCAGCAAGCCAGCCTCGCATCATTCCCCCAAGACAAAAAATAGCATATCCTTGAATGTTTTGCGTCTCCCCTTGTGCCGGGGCGGTAAGTTACTCTAATAAAATCAAGTTCATCAAAATAGCATCCCATGTTTTACACCTCAAAGTTTCTCTCCCCTCGCGCCCAAGATTCAAGCCTCTCTAATAATGAAATTATTGAGTTACAAAAAGCACAGCACTCGCTGGCGCAGGACGTGCAAGGTTACAGCAAGGGGCCTCATCCAAAAACTGCCTGTCCTGTCCTTAGCCAAGACTTGGGCTGGTGAGATCAGCTCAGCATCACCGATGATGGCTGGAGAAAGTCGGAATCGAAGTTGCATCAACCGAAGAGCCTGAGTAGACGAAAAATACTCTGTATGATAACTTGGTTGCATGATAAAGCAGCTATCACACGGAGCGCGGTACAAGTCCTTACCACCACATTTTCTAGAACTGGTTCCTACACGGCACAGCTGCCCAACCGCACGATTTCTAGCTGTTGCTGCGGAGAAGGATTATGCAGCAAAAATTCAGATGCAAGAACTGGAAAGAACATCGTCAAACACGTGTGTTGGTGTGCAAGGTACTTACAGCTGGGCATCACTGGCGGTCCTTTTCGATTTGTGCTTTGACTTCTTTTCTTTCTTCTTGTGGCTGTAGAAGTTTTCAGATAGCAAGCATGAGTACATGAGGGTAACAATCATGGAGGGCATGCAGGCTTGTGGAGTTGAGAGAGCTTACTCATCATGAGAGCTTGAGCTTGGATCCAAACAATGCTTCAGCTTGCGATCAGCATGCCTCATTTCTTTCGTGCCAGGTAGTTGAAGCTGGCTAACCTGCATATATACATAAATAACAGAGGCAGCGCCAAAGATACTGATAAGGGCATCAATGTTTAAACACCCTCCTAAACAGTGGCATATGTTCAACCAAGAACCACCTTGGTTAATCCTTTTTTGTTGACACAAAGTGTTCATGCAGACCGGTGAAATGAAACACACAGTTAAAGAAGAATTATTGGTGGGAGTTTACATGATTGTGTTATAAACTGTATTTGTGCCAAGCCAGGTAAACATTCTTACCAGGTGATTGATTGAACTGATTATCTGAATAAATTGTTCGACTGGACAATCAAAGTGTTGCCTTGAAAAAACACTTTCCAAGTATCTGCGAACAATCAATGAATTTAGCAAGATCAACAATGAGTAAATGTAAGATAAAATATTGCATCATGAAACGCAGAGTTCTGACAAATTAAGGTCATAATAAACAAAGATAAGTTTACGACCTTTCAAAATCGAGGACACTGAGTGCAGCGTTGGACTTGTACAGAGCAGCCAAAGCCAACTGTAAAAAAATGGAACACACTATCCAATCAGATCGCATAAGAAATTGGTTCACACTCTGGGGTTTGAATACCCTAAGCTTGACGCTGAGGATTAAGCTTTCTTAATCGATGCACATTAACCAAGAAAATTATGAAAATGACAGTGATGTACTGGAGTAGCACACTAACTGAAGATTAACCATAGTATTTATAGTTTAAGACTACCTGTCCAGGAGTATAGAGAAGAGGTGCATCAGTCAACATCATTGTGTCAACCTCAGAATTCGCAGTTTGATGCAAATCCTACAATACAAACATCTGATGCATAAGCAGGGCAGTCATAAAGCTTGCATGTTTTGTTATTCATATTACCTTTCTTTCCTTCCATGTAAGAAATAAGGTGAAAGGGCTTCTTTTACATTAAACTGGTTTTTATAAATTTGGCAATGGATGTTTTAGTTATTGTTTGAGAAAGTCACACAAATTAGTTTACAATATTTATTTGCCTTATTTGCTTATGTGGCGAATTGGTGTATGACGTGTCTTTCTATCTAGTAGAAAGAAGAAATGTTCAGCACTAGTCATAGTGTGACATAGTAAAAACGATAAGACTTGATGGTTCATGTTTTCTCTATCCTTCTGTTGATGCAATTCCAAAAGCAAATGTGGCACCAACTCAATTTTCACAACTAACATTCATGCATTATCTATCAATGTTTTGACGGTCACCTTGCAAACCCAAGGTTGTAGATAAAATAGTTCATTATTTTCCTTATTCTGGTATCACAGTATCTAAACTAATGCTTAACTCAGAAGTTTATGCTAAGATCTTGGTATTATCAATTAGTAAAAACCCCAGTATTCACAGTTTACCTTCATGTACAAGTTTAGGGTTAACCAAACCAGACTTCTATCATAAACTCACATTATTTTCTCAATGATTAGGACATAGAATTTGTGACTGCCATTCATAAGATACTATGGTTATGTAAGTGATTGTCGAGAAACATCGAGTGCAATATAGAACATAATTTACGTACAGATGTCAGAAAAGGCTAACACAGTAAACATTTTACTAATGTGTTCTTGAACAGTATGGCAAAAGGGTGAAAGGAATGTATGACCTTCAACCGTTGGTGTGCACCATTACCTGCCCTACAAAAATCCTTTGTAGAACAAAAAAAGTATGTCATTAGCCAATGCAGCCATAGGATAAGCTAAAATACGATGGACTTATAATGCTGAATATAATGGAATGTTCACACAGAACTTACATCCATGTCATCAATAAATCCTTCGATAGAACGATATGGAGCATAAACGATCAAATCAAAATCTAAAGACTGCAAGAAAGCAAGAAATTTAGTGTCAGATTCTGTTTGCTTGGAGGTGCTATAAAACTTAAATATGGAAATGGCATACTTTCAGAACAATCATCTCATTATTTAGAATAATCTGGTGGTCCTGCTGAATCCCTTTGCCAAGTTCCTCAGCAGAAACGTGATTTTCTTCCACTTTGCAAGAAGCATATACACAAGTTAACCTGTCAAAACAAAATTGATTAACTTGGCCACTGGCAAATACTAACAGGGTCAGGAAATAATATTGATAGGAATATAAGACACTACGGATGCTCATACTTTTATCTTTGATTAGGATACACATATTCACTTTGCACAGAAGTATGAAGGGCCCCATTCGTTTGCTTAGTTTTCTAGCTACATTTGAGAGGGAAGTAAATCTTAGCTGAGTATTCATAGACCAGGATTTTATGTGTTCCTAACCACGAAATTATTCATGTTACCACCGCTGCTTACATAATATGCTTTGGGTGGTGCTCCATTACAGACCACTGTAGATAGAATCTCTTGAAATATATTATCGCTGTAGCCTGCAAAGCAACAACTGACTGTTAGCATTCGATCACTAAGCTAGCAAAGGCACGGTATCTTGGAAGAGGAATGCTTTACCTGAATTTTGTGGGGGAATTTGAATGCTCTGCACACTTCTTGAATCTTTTGCTCGTAAAATATCCGCATCACTTGCTCCTCTTCGCAGGATAGAGGCTTCACACTCGAGCTCCCAACAACTGAATCCAAAACAGTGGTTTAACACTATAATACATCTAAATGTGAGTAGTCGAACAAACTCTGCAAAAACTTACTATGAACATTTGCCAACAAGTAAACAAGCACAACTATGAAAGAACAAAACTTTTAAGTGAAATTAGCACATAGACATCGCTTCTGAAGCTCATGGCTACTCATAGAAACATATGGGCAGCAGAAACCATCAAATGGCGTGTACCATGATCGGGCACAGGTTCTGGGTTCGATATCGAGCCGTCAACAGGGTCCACCTTCAATCGCGTCGTCCCATACTTCACAAAGAAAACGAAGGGAACACAAAATGAGCAGCCACACATAAGCTAAATATAAACAAGTGAAGGAATGCAATGGCGTCCGGAGAAGCCAACCCGCGCGAGGATCTCCGCGGAGCGCCGGTTCGCCGTCGTCCACTTATTCACCTGCAAAGCAGAATCGCCGGCGTCAGCATACCGTTACCATGTGATGTCCAGAGCATGCTATAGGTTTAGCCGTCCCAAGCCAAAGCAAACCCTGCTGGTTACCAGGTACGGAAGAAGAAAGAATGGATCGGAGAGGGCTACCAGGTCCTGCGGCTGGAAGATCCACCGCTCCCGGTGCGTGGAGGTCTGGAAATCCGACATCTTGGCGCTCCTCCCTCCGCTCTCAGCAGACGAATCGAGTCCCCCTCCCCCCCCCTGCTGGTGAACACCGCGAGATGCCCACCCACCGCCTGATGGAAGCAGGTGTGGAGGGGATGCCGCAATACTATGGCGTCCTCCGGAGGACGCCGAGGAGGAGCGCGGCGACGGGCGGCAGCGGCAGCGGCGGTCCGGCCGTCAAGGGGTTTCGGGTGGCGCCGGTTGGGGAACAGAACCCCTCCCGGTCTGGTGTTATGGAGAGAGAAGAGCCCGAGTGGTGCGGGCCTGACCGGCCCGGACACGGCGAGAAACACGAAGAGCCCGGCCTGCTCGATTGGACCGGCCCAGTAGAGATTACCGGGACGGGATGGGCCTGGTCGTCTGGCCTTTTCACCACCATCCTCCACGCGTTTTGATCTCGTCGTCGTATCCTTTCTTTTTACCTGCCCCAGCCGAACGCCGTTGAACCGGGCGACAAATCCCTCCCTGCCGCCGGCGAGTAATCTCCGCCGTCGCCGTCGCCGCCGCAGCAGCAGAAGTAGCGCCGGCGGTCCGGGATGGGAGACGAGCGCGTGAAGGCGGAGGCGCTGCAGATCCTGGGCCTGTTCCAGGTGCTCCCCCGCCTCGTCGTCTTCGACCTCGACTACACCCTGTGGCCCTTCTACTGGTACGCCCCGCTCCTCGGCCCCGATTCCGCTGGGTTCGGCCGGTGATTTGACGCTTTTCATTCACCAGCGAGTGCCGGTCCAAGAGGGAGTCGCCCAGCCTGTACCGGCACGCCAAGGGCATCATCTGCGCGCTCAAGGAGAAGGGGGTCGACATGGCCATTGCGTCGCGCTCGCCCACCTCCGACATCGCCAGGGTCTTCATTGACAAGCTCGAGCTCCAGCCCATGTTCGTCGCACAGGTAAAGCTCGCCCGGCAGCTGGTTTTAGTACATCCTCGGCGCACCGGAATTCAGTCAGCCTAGTGGTGTAAAAGTAGCTAAAATTGGGCATGTGCATGCGTGCAAAATGGTTCTTCGATGCACCAAGCATGGAGCACATTCGAAACGGATATTTACGAGTGAATGTTTTCCTTCCTTTGATTTGACCATGAAAGCCTTGAGCTGAATGGGAACAGAATCGAGAATGGGCAGGCCCTTGAGAATGTAGGAAGCTGATCTTGTTATTTCATCTTAAGCTCAGGGACGGAGCCAGAAAATCGAGATAGGGGGGCAAGAACTGGAAGCATCAAATCATATGATAGATAGTCACATAACATAGTAAATATTGGAAGATCTTGGATCCCCCCCCCCCCCCCCCCCCCCCCCCCCCCCCCCCCCCCCCCCCCCCCCCCCCCCCCCCCCCCCCCCCCCCCCCCCCCCCCCCCCCCCCCCCCCCCCCCCCCCCCCCCCCCCCCCCCCCCCCCCCCCCCCCCCCCCCCCCCCCCCCCCCCCCCCCCCCCCCCCCCCCCCCCCCCCCCCCCCCCCCCCCCCCCCCCCCCCCCCCCCCCCCCCCCCCCCCCCCCCCCCCCCCCCCCCCCCCCCCCCCCCCCCCCCCCCCCCCCCCCCCCCCCCCCCCCCCCCCCCCCCCCCCCCCCCCCCCCCCCCCCCCCCCCCCCCCCCCCCCCCCCCCCCCCCCCCCCCCCCCCCCCCCCCCCCCCCCCCCCCCCCCCCCCCCCCCCCCCCCCCCCCCCCCCCCCCCCCCCCCCCCCCCCCCCCCCCCCCCCCCCCCCCCCCCCCCCCCCCCCCCCCCCCCCCCCCCCCCCCCCCCCCCCCCCCCCCCCCCCCCCCCCCCCCCCCCCCCCCCCCCCCCCCCCCCCCCCCCCCCCCCCCCCCCCCCCCCCCCCCCCCCCCCCCCCCCCCCCCCCCCCCCCCCCCCCCCCCCCCCCCCCCCCCCCCCCCCCCCCCCCCCCCCCCCCCCCCCCCCCCCCCCCCCCCCCCCCCCCCCCCCCCCCCCCCCCCCCCCCCCCCCCCCCCCCCCCCCCCCCCCCCCCCCCCCCCCCCCCCCCCCCCCCCCCCCCCCCCCCCCCCCCCCCCCCCCCCCCCCCCCCCCCCCCCCCCCCCCCCCCCCCCCCCCCCCCCCCCCCCCCCCCCCCCCCCCCCCCCCCCCCCCCCCCCCCCCCCCCCCCCCCCCCCCCCCCCCCCCCCCCCCCCCCCCCCCCCCCCCCCCCCCCCCCCCCCCCCCCCCCCCCCCCCCCCCCCCCCCCCCCCCCCCCCCCCCCCCCCCCCCCCCCCCCCCCCCCCCCCCCCCCCCCCCCCCCCCCCCCCCCCCCCCCCCCCCCCCCCCCCCCCCCCCCCCCCCCCCCCCCCCCCCCCCCCCCCCCCCCCCCCCCCCCCCCCCCCCCCCCCCCCCCCCCCCCCCCCCCCCCCCCCCCCCCCCCCCCCCCCCCCCCCCCCCCCCCCCCCCCCCCCCCCCCCCCCCCCCCCCCCCCCCCCCCCCCCCCCCCCCCCCCCCCCCCCCCCCCCCCCCCCCCCCCCCCCCCCCCCCCCCCCCCCCCCCCCCCCCCCCCCCCCCCCCCCCCCCCCCCCCCCCCCCCCCCCCCCCCCCCCCCCCCCCCCCCCCCCCCCCCCCCCCCCCCCCCCCCCCCCCCCCCCCCCCCCCCCCCCCCCCCCCCCCCCCCCCCCCCCCCCCCCCCCCCCCCCCCCCCCCCCCCCCCCCCCCCCCCCCCCCCCCCCCCCCCCCCCCCCCCCCCCCCCCCCCCCCCCCCCCCCCCCCCCCCCCCCCCCCCCCCCCCCCCCCCCCCCCCCCCCCCCCCCCCCCCCCCCCCCCCCCCCCCCCCCCCCCCCCCCCCCCCCCCCCCCCCCCCCCCCCCCCCCCCCCCCCCCCCCCCCCCCCCCCCCCCCCCCCCCCCCCCCCCCCCCCCCCCCCCCCCCCCCCCCCCCCCCCCCCCCCCCCCCCCCCCCCCCCCCCCCCCCCCCCCCCCCCCCCCCCCCCCCCCCCCCCCCCCCCCCCCCCCCCCCCCCCCCCCCCCCCCCCCCCCCCCCCCCCCCCCCCCCCCCCGCGGGGGGAGGAAAGTGACCGAGGGTTTCCCTCGGGTGCCAGTTTTGTTTCCCCGATCTGCGCGCATGGCCGTTGGATCGCGGTGGACGGCCGTGATCGAAACCCTAAGCCACAGCGGGCTTCTCGGGCCGAATGAAGAGGCGAGGCCGGCCTGGGCCGCGCTGGACCGAGGCCGCCTGGGCGGCTGAGCCGCGCGCTGGGGCCGAGGCCGACAGCCGCGGGCGCTGCTGCGCGGGCTGGGCCGTGGCCGGCTAGGCTGCAGATTTGTCTCTGTCATTTTTTCTTTATATACAGTTCTTTTCAAAAGTACAGTAAAAGGAGAAGTGAAAGAAATATTATTATGTCCAGTTTTGGGCAGATTTAAATAGTCTTTTCTATGCAATTTTTTCCAACGAAATTTTTTTGTTTAGTAAATAGAAAAGTTTCTAAAAATAAAAATAGAAAATTTTCAGAAAAGAAAAGTTCATGAATTTTATAAAGAAAATTAAAAAGTTCATGATTTTTTATTCGGTGAAAGAAAAGTTTCTGTAAAGAATAAAAAGTTCATGAATTTTTTATTCAAGTTTTTACGCTGCAAATAAAAATAGAAGTGCTCTTTTAAAAGTGAATAGAACTAAAGTAAAAGGTTAAATTGTTGCTTCTCTAATGCATTTTTTAACCAACCGGTTAAAATTGCTTAGAGAGTAAAAGAGTATAGAATTGTTTTTGAATAGAATATTGTAAAGTTTCCGCTGCAAAGTAAAAGTTTTATCCTCCAATTAAATTGGAACCAACGGGAAAATTTAATTGGAAGAAATGTTCTTAGCAATGTTTTTCTCCTGTGGGTGAAATAAGATGCGGATAGTTTCCGCTATGACAAAAGAAAGATATTTGTTTTAAAGTTAAAATATGGTATTGTTATTTTCTGACCAACGTTGATGATAACAGTGCTATAATTCTATGAGTCTTATGTTTAAAGTTAAAATCTCTGATAAATTTTGTATCAAAGTGATCAATTTTCAGAGAACGGATAAAGATCAAGAAATGCTCTTGAACAAGAGAAATGTATATTTCTTGTTCCCGCTGCAATAAAGTTGATGATGATGATTAATTCTTAGCAAAGTTGTTTAATAGAAATACTATCATCACATTGTTATGAGTTATATGCATTATTTCTATTTCCGCCCAACGATGATATGGAATTAATGTAGAAGGATGATGTTTATTCTAATTCTGCCACAACGATGATTTAGAATATAAAAGAAAGTTTCAAAAGTTTAATGTGCATTTTTTAACCAGACCAACGTAGGGTTATTTTTATGCCCATTATTGTTGATTATTGGCTAAGTTTTCTCAGACTAAAAGTTTTCCATGCTTTCATTCGTGAAAGCGAATGGCTGGGTACTTGTGACCCGAAAGATGACCAAGAAAGGTCATAACGTGACGGAGTATGTTCTCTCTAAAGAATGGCATCAAAAGAAAAGAAATAGATCATTGAGAGTTTTGGTTGTTGAATGTCTTTCATGTACTCTCTATGAAGAAGATTTTTCAGTCAACATGATTTGAGATGAAACAAGCAACATGCGTGTTTAATTTGACCAACGTCGGATCAAGCATGTGTGTCAAAGAGCATTCGAATTTATTCCTAAATTTGATGATTGAATATGCAGTCAAAAGAGCCAATTCTGGCATTTATGTTCCCTTACAGGGAATTACCCGCATGGAGGGAAAAGATGATTATGATAAAACCTGCATGGCGGGAAAAGTCTGAGAAAATACCTGCGTAATGGGGTAAAGCTGACATAAGAAAATCCCGTATGGTGGGAGAAATTCTGGCAAGAGAAAGATATGATAACTCATGTGCTTTTAATGTATCCCACTCTGGGAGAAAAGAATGGAGTAGCAGAAAGGCGCAACCGTACACTTATGGATATGGTGCGCAGCATGATGAGTTATTCCAACTTGCCATTGGGATTATGGATGGAGGCGCTTGAAACCGCCATTCACATTCTCAATAGAGTACCAAGCAAGTCGGTGCCCAAAACACCGTACGAGCTATGGACAGGAAGGGTGCCCTCCCTACAACACTTCAGGGTGTGGGGGTGCCCTGCTGAGGCCAAAATGTTTAATCCAAACATTGCAAAGTTAGATCCCAAAACAGTGAGCTGCCACTTCATTGGCTATCCAGACAGATCAAAGGGTTTTCGTTTCTACTTTCCAGACAGATATACAAAGTTTGTAGAAACAAGACATGCAGTCTTCTTAGAGGACGAAATGATGAGGGGGAGCTTGGTAGCTCGGAAAATTGATCTTGAGGAGAAGAGGGTGCATGCACCTAATCCGATGATTCAGGAGCCATTTTTCTCACTACCAGTTGCAACTCCACCCATGACAACTATGGGGGTAGACCCGGAACCTGTCCGTCAGGAGCCGACTGAACCCGTTGTTGAGCATGAAAGGGAGGTGCAACAACAAATTTTAAAAGAAGTGCCAGAAGTTGAGGCACAGAATGTGCCAGAAACTGAGGCCCTTAGAAGGTCTACAAGACACAAAAAGTCAGCTATTTCTACTGATTATAAAGTTTATAACATGGAAATAGTTCATACAGAAAAAGATCCCACCTCTTATGAAGAAGCCATGAGAAGCCCTCAATCATCAAAATGGCTAGAGGCAATGGAAAATGAAATGAAATCAATGAGTTCCAAAGATGTTTGGGACTTAGAGGAAATTCCTAAAGGAGCCAAAACAGTAGGCTGTAAATGGGTCTACAAAACTAAGTATGACTCTAAAGGGAATGTGGAAAAGTATAAAGCCCGACTCGTGGCAAAAGGATTTACACAAAGAGAAGGGATAGATTACAATGAGACATTTTCTCCAGTCTCGTGTAAGGATTCCTTCAGAATCATAATGGCATTAGTTGCACATTTTGATTTAGAGCTACATCAAATGGATGTAAAGACGGCATTTCTGAACGGGGATTTAAAAGAGAAGGTCTACATGAAACAACCCAAAGGTTTTATCATGGAAGGCCAGGAAAATATGGGATGCCGCCTGAAGAAATCCATTTATGGATTAAGGCAAGCCTCTAGACAGTGGTATCTAAAGTTTAATGAGACCATTAAAAGTTTTGGATTTAAAGAAAATGTTGAGGACAACTGCATTTATGCAAGGTTTAAAAATGGGAAATATATTTTCCTAATCTTGTATGTGGATGATATCTTGCTTGCTAGCAGTGATGTTAGTCTACTACTCGAGACAAAGAAGTTCTTGTCCTCAAATTTTGATATAACAGATCTTGGTGAAGCATCATATGTTTTGGGAATAGAAATTCACCGAGATAGAAGAAATGGAGTCTTAGGACTATCGCAGAAGGCATATTTAGAAAAGGTTCTTAAAAAGTATAATATGCATGCGAGTAAAGCCACACCTGCTCCTATAGTCAAGGGCGATAGTTTTGGGAAATTCCAATGTCCCAAGAACCAGTACGAGATCGATCAAATGAAAGCAGTACCATATGCTTCGGCTATTGGCAGCTTACAGTATGCACAAGTGTGCACTCGCCCTAACTTAGCGTTTATCACCGGGGTACTCGGTAGATATCAAGAGAATCCAGGCATAGAGCACTGGAAGATGGTAAAGAAAGCGTTGCGTTATGCGCAAGGCACGAAGGACTACATGCTAATATACAGGAGAAGTGATTCCCTAGAGATAAAAGGGTATTCAGACGCAGATTTTGCGGGGGACAGAGATGATAGAAAATCCACGTCAGGATACGTATTCACTCTCGCTGGGGGAGCTATTTCGTGGAAAAGCTCCAAACAGTCGATAGTTGCATCATCCACGATGTATGCAGAATTCATAGCATGCTTCGAGGTCACGGGGCAGGCGATATGGCTAAAGAAATTTGTACCCGACTTGAAAGTGGTAGATTGTATTCACAAACCACTAAAGATGTACTGTGACAACCAGCCCGCAGTATTCTATGCTCACAACAACAAGTCGAGTAATGCTGCCAAAACAATAAAGATAAGGTATTATGTTGTGAAAGATAAAATCCAGAATCAAACTATAAGTCTCGAGCATATAAGGACAAAGGATATGCTTGCGGATCCGCTAACGAAAGGCTTACCACCCAATGTGTTCAAGGAACACTTAGCCGGCATGGGTTTAAGGGAAAGCCTTATGATTCTTGGATAGGCCCAAAAGGAACAGAATTTGTTTATGAACAAAACGTATGTTGTAGCTGTATGATTCTATCGGCAATTAAGCTGTGACGATGAAACATGCTCTATGTACCAATATGTGATGAAACAAATAAACTAGAAAGTATAAGGTTAAAAGTAAAGTTGAGATCAAGGGGGAGAATGTTAGGTTGATCTCCTCCGTGTGGGCCCAACGGCCCACCGGGCCCTTAGATCCGCGCCCTGATCGGGGGCGCCCAACCCTCAATATGGTTGGTGGGCCCCTGTGACCCGCACTATATAAACAGAGGTGGGGGCCAGGGCACGAGTTACGAGGTTAATCGCTGCCACAATCCCCACCGACACTCCCTTCCGATCTAGGGTTAGTGCGGTGCTCATGGGAAGCACCACCACCGCCGCCATCTTCCTGTCATCCGCGCCGTCACCATCTCACCACGATGGCCTCCGGCTCGAGCTCATCAGGACAGGCAGAAGGTAGGTTACCGGATTGATCTAGCCTACCCCGATCCAGAGATAACAACAATGGTATCAGATCCATCTTGGCTAGATGTTTTTCGGTACAAAGTCAAAACAGAGAAAGCAAAAGAACTCCCTTCTCCCCAAGAACCCTAGACTGGGCAAAGTGCATCACCGGAGAAGGCCTTGGGCCGCCGGCAAAGAGCGCCGCCGTCAGGCCGCGCTTGTTCCTCTCGATCCCCACACGCATCGGCAAGCCGAGGTGCGGGGACGAAGAACCACCGGAGCCACAAAGCTCACCGGAAAAGAAAGACAAAAAACCCCCCCCCCCAGCACCGCGGCCAAGTCCCTCGACGGCGACGCGCCCGCCGCAAGGGAGGACGCGCGACCGGCGAGGAGGATGGCCACGGCGCCGCCGCCTGGTGCTCCGAAGCCGCGGTGGCCTTGCCTCTCTCTACCACTGGACAGTGGGTTGTGATGGGGGCTTCAAAGATAGAAACAAAAAAAAAGGAAAAAGAAGTGCTCGCGGGGCCGCGGTGGCCACCGCCACCGGCGGCCGGGGCGCTCGCCTTCTGGCAACAGCCGGCGCGAGAGAGAAGCCACGGGGTCAGAGAGAAAAGAGAGAGGCGCCCTGGGGGGAAGGAAGCAGAGGCGCCCCGGGGGGGAAGGGAGCAGAGGCGCGCACGGCGCGGTGGTGCTCCACCTCGTTGCCGGCGGCGCGGGCGTGCCGCTGCAGCTCGATCCCGTGCGGGACAGAGAGAGAGAGGAGCGAGAGGTCCCGAGCGGCGCGGGGGGAGGAAAGTGACCGAGGGTTTCCCTCGGGTGCCAGTTTTGT
>JAAAWM010009421.1:0-23174 GCA_036873465.1 Thinopyrum obtusiflorum | reverse complement strand
ACATGGAGATAAATAATAGCATTTATTATTGCCTCTAGGGCATATCTCCTACACACGATTGAGCCGGGGGCGTCACACTCTCCGTGTTATAGCAATTGACTTCTGACGATTGTATCTCAAAGTATAACAAACCAGTTTGAGTCGATTCAATATGATCGTTTTTCTAACGTCAAATCTCAAAGTTGTTTTAGGACTATCGTTACACTTAACGATATCCTAAGATCCGAAAAACATGATCACCAACAACAGTTGAGCTAGTCTTAGAGGCGACACTAGGAATCTTATTTTACCGTTTATCATTCCACACGTGCATATGAGTTTTCCATGGAATCGCACATTCTAGGATCATAGTAGTTATAGCATAGAATATAAACTCTTAATTATGAATATGGAAATATAATAATACAACATTATTGCCTCTAGGGCATATTTCCAACACTTGGAGTATACGTCAAGTCTTTTGGATCTTCCTTGTATACGTCATAGGCTGCCCGATGCGGCCCATGACAAAACTGGTAAGGGGTCCTCAACCCTACTCACCAGGTCGGGAGTCAACATGTTGAGAGGTCCCTTAGTCGGGACACCGTCACATGGCACAATTTACCGGCCTCTCCTTTAGTCCTATGACTGCTACGGTTTGGAAGATGTGGTGGGCTCCTCCAAAATGCATTTTTTTGGCCTGGTCAATCCTTCAAAAACCGTGTGTGAACTGTTGATCGCTTGCACCGACGTGGATGACCAAACTGTGGCCTATGCCCTCTTTGCAAGCAAGTGCAAGTATCTGCTGCTCACCTCCTATTCCAATGTAGGTTCACTATCCGGATTTGGACCGACATTTCCACATGACTAGGCATCCACGATTCCTCGCCAATGACTTGGCGCCATGAAGACTCTGATAAAGATCCCCCCCCCCCCCCCCCCCCCCCCCCCCCCCCCCCCCCCCCCCCCCCCCCCCGCAAAAGCCTATGCTTTTCCTAATCTGACCTCCCTCAAAAAATTTCTTCACGTAATTTAATCTAGGCTGGGAGGGCCATGGCCCCTGCAGCAACTAACATAGCTCCGCCGCTGGTGGCTCAAGGCGGTGAATGGTGGAGGTTATTGCATGAAGGCCATCGCCTCTTTGACAATGCTTATCTCGTGCGAAATTTGGAAAAAGTGAAACACAAGATTTTTTCACAACACTGCCACCTTGGTTGTTTTTGTGAAAATCAAAGAGGAGGCCTGTCTTTGGGCTTTGGCAGCAATCAAGCACCTGAGTATTGTTATGTTGTGAGAGTAGACATTTCCTTTTGCCGCCTCGCAACTTGTGTCTAAACTTTCTCCTTAATCAATGAAAATGACAAGTCTTTTGCCTTGTTTCAAAAATAAAATAAAATTGAACTGACAAGTGAGATCTTGAACTCACTTATATAGTTACTAGTAAATGTGTCCGTACGTTGCTACGGGTTGACTTCTATTAATTTCGGAATATTCCATTTCAAGCTTGAAATTCAAAATATACCAAAGCTTTGCAAATATTCAATTTCAAGCTTTGGTGTTCTATTTCCAAAGTTCAAGTTGTAGTTGATGTACCATTGAACGGAAGGAATCCAAAGCTAGACCCGAAGCTACTTTGAAGTAGACCTGGACATCTCCGGGCCGGGCCGGGTTTTAAAAAGCCCGACCTCAAAATCCCAAGCCCGGGCCCGGCCCGGCAAAAAGGCTAATTTGTCTATTAAAAAGAATAAAATACCTAATTTCGGGGCTATATAGTACTATATTATACCTATTTTTCGTAAAATATATTAAAAATTAGGTTTTACTAGGCTTTTTCCGGGCTTCGGGCCGGGCTCGGGCAGAAAAGTGAGGCCCGAGCCCGGCCCAGACGTCGGGCTTCGGGCCGGGCTGCCCATGCCCAGGTTTACTTTGAAGTCGTAGCCACAACCGTCTGCCTTGGATCGTCAGCTAGAAGGAAGCCCATATTCATTTTGTCGTGTTAGGCGTCTGAACCAAGAAAGAGATCGACAAGTGTAGTACACGACGTGCTCGCCTCTTTTCGCACACTGAAGAAGACACCCAAAAGAAGTCTTACCGTGATCGTCGACTAGTTGTGTCTTGTAAATATCCTCAGTTGTAGTCGCACGTCCACTTTGTCCTGCCCACTAGAAGCTCCCATTTTTGGTTTACCCTCCAAACCAACCAACCAAAGATGCATGATGCGTGTATGTGCTGCACTCACACTTTGCGGCTACTGCGTAGCACTATTTTCACCAATTGCATGCATCTTCTATGCTTTATTTGGTACGGCCGTAGTCACGAATCGTCTGCGTTACTAGTAGCGTTTTTCTTTTCTTTTTATGTGTGTCTACTTTTTAACACAGTACAATTGCAAATGCTCTCATATACACACATACACTCATCTTTATGAACTCACGCATGCATATCCTATCTCTATGAGCACCTTCGAGATACTGAGCCGACATCACATTTTAAGATTGACGAAGTCACCAGTGCGTCTAGGACTTAAACCCTAGTGGACTGGTTCCACCACAAAAAACCGAACCATCTGAGCTACGCTCATTTCGCTTATGTGTGTCTACTTTAATTACCTTATATAAGTAACCATTATTTTTAAAGGCCAAGTGCAACATATCAATGATCGTGTTTGCGTATAAGGATACAAGTTGATCGGGTCCGGCCGATCCATCCACACATACTACTTTATTAACTCATTTCATTATATGTATCTTCAACCGAGTTTCCATTTAGAGATGGTATCTATTCAAGTTAGTTGGAGATGAACTGATAATCAACTGGAACTGGGTCCATCAGTTGATTATGCTGGTTCCGCGTGTGCGAACAATCTGTAAAACGACATGAATATATGCAGAACTCGTTGGTCCCTTTTCTTTTCTACATACACGTGTGTCTCAGTTACAAATAGTTGCTCCACTTGTTTTTTTTTTGAGAGAATAGTTGCTCCACTTGTAGCAAGGAAGATCTCAAACTCTCGAGGCCAAACGTACCAACAAGCCAGTGACCCTGAAAACGACGAACTGAAGAAAAGGAAAACTCTTCGAATCAGCATCTGAAGGGCTAGTTGATCAGGACAAGCAGACCTGTCAACAAACTGGTGTGCTCCAGAGAGGATGAATCCTGACATGGAAGTTGTCCCCTTGATTTTTTGCACAGTGATTGAGATGCACACAAAGTGCAATGTATCGTGTGATATGCTGCCAAGTTTTATTCCCCTTAGGTGATGCTGATGTCTGCTCTGGCTGGCTATTTGACACTTACCTAACCTTTGTCCGCCCACTGTTCAATCAGGGTCCTTGGGAGTTTGGAAGTATCTTCTCTCCTTTCCCTGTCATTTGCACGTGTGCTCATGGTCATGGAGCCTTTGAGAGCGGCACGTGTGCCAACCATATCACGCCGCATGTATCGGGCTGATGCTCAATCAATATAGCCAGTGAAAAGTTCGATCTTGATAATAGCAGTAACATGTTGGCCAATCGTTAATGGAAGCAGTGTTCTACTGCACCAACAACCTTTTTTGCATAAGCTACTACTCTTATTATCTACCACCTCTGTATCAAATCAGCCTACAAAAAAGTCTTATATTTTGATACGAGGGAGTAGCTCTAGACGTAAATCCCGGGAAAAAGCATGATATATTCTACACCAAATATAAATTAATTGCATGAGTTGTCGCCATCGTTCGGTAGCTTTATTTTCCCATGCGAGGCTGATAGTTTGACTTAGGATGGCACTAACATAAGCAATTACTATAATATGTATTTAGGATATGGACAACTGGGAGGACCGAGCGTAGCTCGAGTGGCTCGCTCTAGCGGTGGCTAGGCAGCCCACCCAGGTTCGATCCCCAGCGGGGACGATTTCATAGGAACAGTATTCCGCTAATATAATGCCTCTCTCCGCGCCTGTGAGCCCCACCCCCCCCCCCCCCCCCCCCCCCCCCCCCCCCCCCCCCCCCCCCCCCCCCCCCCCCCCCCCCCCCCCCCCCCCCCCCCCCCCCCCCCCCCCCCCCCCCCCCCCCCCCCCCCCCCCCCCCAGCAAAAAAAAAAAAAAGGATATGGACAACTGGAGTTGACAGTAGTAATCCGGTGCGCATGTGAATACGAGAGATCTAAACACACCGCATGTCGACTTGTCTGCTCAATGATTCTTGGGAGCGATTGATACATACTAACAATGAGGACTCTAGTGTGCTACAGCACCCCGGTAAGCACATCAAAGGTAACCTAACAATATGATCAAAGACTAACAAAGCACGTACCACTGGTACCCTATGGTTGTGTGCATCACATCACAATAATACAGAGGCAAGGGGTTATCCTCCTTTTTAAAAGAAAAAAAAAACACATACCCTCGACATATTTGATAGTGTACCTAGGCATGATTTATGGTGATTGCTAGAAATATTCTCATGGATGAAACCTTAATAATACCATTACATGAAAACCCACAATGATGTTACAGGAAAACCTGTTTCTCAAACCCCAAGCAGGCAATCCAAGTGCGTGTGTATATATAACATTATTAGAACCAAGGCGTTTCAAGTGTGTAGAGACACCAGGGGACACGCAGGATTTTGAGGTTGTTTGAAAATATAATACTCAGCTGGAGCTGGAGCTTCTTATCTCATCATCATGCCTATCCTTTTCCTGGCACTAGACGGAAGCATCTTTCACACATCAAGATACATGGAATGGAACTCATTGGCCAAAGTGACTTGGATTCGTTCGGCATGCCTACAAAAGGCCCCACCAGCTGCTGCGCTGTGAAGCTCATGGCAGCCGGGCTTACTCCTTGCTTGCTTGCTGGTAAACAAACTGTAAGAGAGGAGAGCTTCTTTGGGAGAGGCAGAGGGAGTACCTTCTTTGGGAGGGGAATTTGGAGGCTGGAAACCAAAACAGAGGTGGGCGCAACCTTCCTCTGATCTCTTCTTTGTCTTGTTTCTTCTTCTTCTTCCATGGAACATGTGTGGCATGCTTCAGAGCTCAGAGCACGCAGATCTTGTGTTTTTCTCGAGTGCTCCAGTCTTGGATGTTCTGTATCTTGCGATGAATTTTTTCGGAAGGCCTAGTCTGGAAGGGAATTTGCCAGCTACTTCTTTCTCCGTCTCAATCGTAGCTCTATCCATTTTGCTACTCTGTCATAGAAAGGACAGTTTTAAGGTTGTTGCCAGAAGCGTAGCAGAATGCAGTTCACTTAGAGAAATAATATAAGATTTGATCGGTTGTATTAGGGTGTAAGCTATAAGTTCAATCGGGAAAAAAAAAATGAAAAACCCAGATGTTTTTCTTTTCCCCCTGAAGGACATAAGTACATAGGTTGTAACGAAAGCTACCAATTCATGGAACAAGGCACTACAACAAATATTTCAACACTGAACATAGATCCTATTATTACCATTTACGTCAGAAATTGCATGCGGTACTCATTCTGATATTCCCATGAAACAGATTGGAGATAGACACAGAAAGACTTGCAGCTAGCATTTTCCAAGAGATGGACAGAGAGGAGATGAAGATGGTTATCCTGGGGCAAGAACAAACATTCAGACAACAGGTAAGGCAACACACTCGTGTAAACACTATTATACCTATGTGTGCATCTTCCAGTACAACATTGGACACGCTTCCACTATACAGTCGTACTAGGGCAGAAACCATCATCGCAAACTTTTCCCTGGACAATTTTGTGGGTGTGTATGTAGCTCTCCATAGTTGGGGAAACTAACCAGAACATGCAACACCTTAACATATAGTAAGTTAATTTCTCCAATGCATCAACAAATGTGAGCATACCCATGTTTTAATAGTAATAGCCGTGTTCCCATCCAGTACTGCCCTGACAGGTTGGACATGGGTCCCGACGGTAGATGTAGCCCACTGAGCTCACTAGCCTGAAAGAGGCTATATCCTGATGCCACTCATTCCCAAAATTTAGTCCAAACCAGCCTCTGTAGCCTGTAGTTTGGTGTCTCCTACCGTGCAAACAAGGGAAGCTCTTTGCTCAGGGTGTGTGTGTGTGTGTGACTTTCTAAGTAATGATAGGTTGCACCATGCTCTACTGCATCCTATTATATATCCAGTTGATGGAGGTACGAATAGTCAGAGTACAAGCAAGTAGTTGAGACATTACAACTAGTTTCTAAGAAGCGGTACTGCATTAGTTGTGCACTTCAAGATAGGCGAAAAACCTTCTCACCAAATCTGCATATCTTTGCTGAACCAGGTTCATGAGATGCACCGAGTTTACCATGTTCAGAAACAGCTGATGAGGGAGATGCAGATAGCTGGGCTGAACCATGCTGAAGCTGAGACGAAACCTAAACTTGAGGTCTGGCGCGACGGCAAGGCTACCAACCGTCAGCAACTCTACAGCCTCTCAAACAGCTGCACCCCTGCCTCTGCAGAAGAATGCAACCTTGAGCTCACTCTAGCAACCGGGGGCAGCAGAAGCCACAAGGGCAAGCAAGTGGGCAAGTCCTCAAATTCAGATTCCGGGATGGCGGTGTCGTCAACATCGACTGAATCCGATCTGGCTCAGTTCAAGGAGTTTGACGCAAGGGCGGTGAGGTTTCAGACTGAGAGCAGGAGGTTTACCATTGCCGATGAGACGAATCAGTCTGCTTGGCTGCACCAGCCTGTGATCCTGAGGGTGGCACCGTGACCGACTTAGATAGGATTTGGTGTTATAGATTTCAGAGAAAGAAGAAGAGATGTTGTCACATCACAGAGCTAATTTGCTTCAATAATTTGCAATAGACAAGAGATGACCGCGTAACAGTCTCCATCTTTCAGAGGCATATATGTACATTTAATTTAGTTGTTTCGCAAAACCTCTGAACCAAGAACACAATTGATTCAGAATTTCAGCCTAGTTCATAAGCACGATAAGTATGCCAAAATGTTCATATGCAAAAACAACAACTTACTGGACTCTATAAACAACAGAAACTTGAATTGCATGAATTAGCCCATGAATATTCGTAGCCGTTTATACTGAACCAAGTGGAGTAAGTTGAGAACTAGAATCGGTCCCTGTGGTTCAACTTGCAGCAATAGCAACTTAGAACAAGATACAGTGAAACTAAACCAACGGGCCATCAATTGCAAGGCTACACCGCTGCGAGTTTTCCACATAAATCCGCCCAGTGATAAATTATCTACGCAGCCAGCACAGTCACACAGCCGCATCAATCACATTATCCCTCGGCAGCAGCAGAACCCAAGAACACACAATAAGGGAAAGAAAAAACTGGATGGATGGAGGGAGAGCTCACCGTTGCTGGCTGGCATCAGTCAGCGGCGTGGCTAGAGAAGGTGTGAAAGTGGAATGCGTCCATGGGCATGCGGCGCGCGGAACCGGCGGCTGCCGACGGCGGCGGGGCTCGCCAGATGGGGTGGAGTGCTCCTTCCCCCCCCCCCCCCCCCCCCCCCCCCCCCCCCCCCCCCCCCCCCCCCCCCCCCCCCCCCCCCCCCCCCCCCCCCCCCCCCCCCCCCCCCCCCCCCCCCCCCCCCCCCCCCCCCCCCCCCCCCCCCCCCCCCCCCCCCCCCCCCCCCCCCCCCCCCCCCCCCCCCCCCCCCCCCCCCCCCCCCCCCCCCCCCCCCCCCCCCCCCCCCCCCCCCCCCCCCCCCCCCCCCCCCCCCCCCCCCCCCCCCCCCCCCCCCCCCCCCCCCCCCCCCCCCCCCCCCCCCCCCCCCCCCCCCCCCCCCCCCCCCCCCCCCCCCCCCCCCCCCCCCCCCCCCCCCCCCCCCCCCCCCCCCCCCCCCCCCCCCCCCCCCCCCCCCCCCCCCCCCCCCCCCCCCCCCCCCCCCCCCCCCCCCCCCCCCCCCCCCCCCCCCCCCCCCCCCCCCCCCCCCCCCCCCCCCCCCCCCCCCCCCCCCCCCCCCCCCCCCCCCCCCCCCCCCCCCCCCCCCCCCCCCCCCCCCCCCCCCCCCCCCCCCCCCCCCCCCCCCCCCCCCCCCCCCCCCCCCCCCCCCCCCCCCCCCCCCCCCCCCCCCCCCCCCCCCCCCCCCCCCCCCCCCCCCCCCCCCCCCCCCCCCCCCCCCCCCCCCCCCCCCCCCCCCCCCCCCCCCCCCCCCCCCCCCCCCCCCCCCCCCCCCCCCCCCCCCCCCCCCCCCCCCCCCCCCCCCCCCCCCCCCCCCCCCCCCCCCCCCCCCCCCCCCCCCCCCCCCCCCCCCCCCCCCCCCCCCCCCCCCCCCCCCCCCCCCCCCCCCCCCCCCCCCCCCCCCCCCCCCCCCCCCCCCCCCCCCCCCCCCCCCCCCCCCCCCCCCCCCCCCCCCCCCCCCCCCCCCCCCCCCCCCCCCCCCCCCCCCCCCCCCCCCCCCCCCCCCCCCCCCCCCCCCCCCCCCCCCCCCCCCCCCCCCCCCCCCCCCCCCCCCCCCCCCCCCCCCCCCCCCCCCCCCCCCCCCCCCCCCCCCCCCCCCCCCCCCCCCCCCCCCCCCCCCCCCCCCCCCCCCCCCCCCCCCCCCCCCCCCCCCCCCCCCCCCCCCCCCCCCCCCCCCCCCCCCCCCCCCCCCCCCCCCCCCCCCCCCCCCCCCCCCCCCCCCCCCCCCCCCCCCCCCCCCCCCCCCCCCCCCCCCCCCCCCCCCCCCCCCCCCCCCCCCCCCCCCCCCCCCCCCCCCCCCCCCCCCCCCCCCCCCCCCCCCCCCCCCCCCCCCCCCCCCCCCCCCCCCCCCCCCCCCCCCCCCCCCCCCCCCCCCCCCCCCCCCCCCCCCCCCCCCCCCCCCCCCCCCCCCCCCCCCCCCCCCCCCCCCCCCCCCCCCCCCCCCCCCCCCCCCCCCCCCCCCCCCCCCCCCCCCCCCCCCCCCCCCCCCCCCCCCCCCCCCCCCCCCCCCCCCCCCCCCCCCCCCCCCCCCCCCCCCCCCCCCCCCCCCCCCCCCCCCCCCCCCCCCCCCCCCCCCCCCCCCCCCCCCCCCCCCCCCCCCCCCCCCCCCCCCCCCCCCCCCCCCCCCCCCCCCCCCCCCCCCCCCCCCCCCCCCCCCCCCCCCCCCCCCCCCCCCCCCCCCCCCCCCCCCCCCCCCCCCCCCCCCCCCCCCCCCCCCCCCCCCCCCCCCCCCCCCCCCCCCCCCCCCCCCCCCCCCCCCCCCCCCCCCCCCCCCCCCCCCCCCCCCCCCCCCCCCCCCCCCCCCCCCCCCCCCCCCCCCCCCCCCCCCCCCCCCCCCCCCCCCCCCCCCCCCCCCCCCCCCCCCCCCCCCCCCCCCCCCCCCCCCCCCCCCCCCCCCCCCCCCCCCCCCCCCCCCCCCCCCCCCCCCCCCCCCCCCCCCCCCCCCCCCCCCCCCCCCCCCCCCCCCCCCCCCCCCCCCCCCCCCCCCCCCCCCCCCCCCCCCCCCCCCCCCCCCCCCCCCCCCCCCCCCCCCCCCCCCCCCCCCCCCCCCCCCCCCCCCCCCCCCCCCCCCCCCCCCCCCCCCCCCCCCCCCCCCCCCCCCCCCCCCCCCCCCCCCCCCCCCCCCCCCCCCCCCCCCCCCCCCCCCCCCCCCCCCCCCCCCCCCCCCCCCCCCCCCCCCCCCCCCCCCCCCCCCCCCCCCCCCCCCCCCCCCCCCCCCCCCCCCCCCCCCCCCCCCCCCCCCCCCCCCCCCCCCCCCCCCCCCCCCCCCCCCCCCCCCCCCCCCCCCCTTGAAAAACTCTTATTCAAGTATCCCTTTATGCTATCCAGAAATTCTATATCACTTCCAATCAGCAATATGTCATCCACATATAATATCAAAAATGCTACTGAGCTCCCACTCACTTTCTTGTAAATACAGGCTTCTCCAAAAGTCTGTATAAAACCAAATGCTTTGATCACACTATCAAAGCGTTTATTCCAACTCCGAGAGGCTTGCACCAGTCCATAAATGGATCGCTGGAGCTTGCACACTTTGTTAGCTCCCTTTGGATCGACAAAACCTTCCGGTTGCATCATATACAACTCTTCTTCCAGAAATCCATTCAGGAATGCAGTTTTTACATCCATTTGCCAAATTTCATAATCATAAAATGCGGCAATTGCTAACATGATTCGGACAGACTTGAGCATCGCTACGGGTGAGAAAGTCTCGTCGTAGTCAATCCCTTGAACTTGTCGAAAACCTTTCGCAACAAGTCGAGCTTTATAGACAGTAACATTACCGTCAGCGTCAGTCTTCTTCTTGAAGATCCATTTATTTTCAATGGCTTGCCGATCATCGGGCAAGTCAACTAAAGTCCATACTTTGTTCTCATACATGGATCCCGTCTCGGATACAAGTACCTTTGGAGACACCTGTAGAGCACCTTTATAATCACCCAGTTACGTTGTTACGTTTGGTAGCACACAAAGTGTTCCTCCGGTAAACGGGAGTTGCATAATCTCATAGTCATAGGAACATGTATAAGTCATGAACAAAGCAATAGCAACATACTAAACGATCGAGTGCTAAGCTAACGGAATGGGTCAAGTCAATCACATCATTCTCCTAATGATGTGATCCCGTTAATCAAATGACAACTCATGTCTATGGCTAGGAAACATAACCATCTTTGATCAACGAGCTAGTCAAGTAGAGGCATACTAGTGACACTCTGTTTGTCTATGTATTCACACATGTATTATGTTTCCGGTTAATACAATTCTAGCATGAATAATAAACATTTATCATTATTTAAGGAAATAAATAATAACTTTATTATTGCCTCTAGGGCATATTTCCTTCAGTCTCCCACTTGCACTAGAGTCAATAATCTAGATTACACAGTAATGATTCTTACACCCATGGAGTCTTGGTGCTGATCACGTTTTGCTCGTGGAAGAGGCTTAGTCAACGGGTCTGCAACATTCAGATCCGTATGTGTCTTGCAAATTTCTATGTCTCCCACCTGGACTAAATCCCGGATGGAATTGAAGCGTCTTTTGATGTGCTTGGTTCTCTTGTGAAATCTGGATTCCGTTGCTAATGCAATTGCACCAGTATTGTCACAAAAGATTTTCATTGGTCCGATGCACTAGGTATGACACCTAGATCGGATATGAACTCCTTCATCCAGACTCCTTCATTTGCTGCTTCCTAAGCAGCTATGTACTCCGCTTCACACGTAGATCCCGCCACGACACTTTGCTTAGAACTGCACCAACTGACAGCTCCATCGTTCAATGTAAACACGTATCCGGTTTGCGATTTAGAATCGTCCGGATCAGTGTCAAAGCTTGCATCAACGTAACCATTTACGATGTGCTCTTTGTCACCTCCATAAACGAGAAACATATCCTTAGTCCTTTTCAGGTATCCCCCCCCCCCCCCCCCCCCCCCCCCCCCCCCCCCCCCCCCCCCCCCCCCCCCCCCCCCCCCCCCCCCCCCCCCCCCCCCCCCCCCCCCCCCCCCCCCCCCCCCCCCCCCCCCCCCCCCCCCCCCCCCCCCCCCCCCCCCCCCCCCCCCCCCCCCCCCCCCCCCCCCCCCCCCCCCCCCCCCCCCCCCCCCCCCCCCCCCCCCCCCCCCCCCCCCCCCCCCCCCCCCCCCCCCCCCCCCCCCCCCCCCCCCCCCCCCCCCCCCCCCCCCCCCCCCCCCCCCCCCCCCCCCCCCCCCCCCCCCCCCCCCCCCCCCCCCCCCCCCCCCCCCCCCCCCCCCCCCCCCCCCCCCCCCCCCCCCCCCCCCCCCCCCCCCCCCCCCCCCCCCCCCCCCCCCCCCCCCCCCCCCCCCCCCCCCCCCCCCCCCCCCCCCCCCCCCCCCCCCCCCCCCCCCCCCCCCCCCCCCCCCCCCCCCCCCCCCCCCCCCCCCCCCCCCCCCCCCCCCCCCCCCCCCCCCCCCCCCCCCCCCCCCCCCCCCCCCCCCCCCCCCCCCCCCCCCCCCCCCCCCCCCCCCCCCCCCCCCCCCCCCCCCCCCCCCCCCCCCCCCCCCCCCCCCCCCCCCCCCCCCCCCCCCCCCCCCCCCCCCCCCCCCCCCCCCCCCCCCCCCCCCCCCCCCCCCCCCCCCCCCCCCCCCCCCCCCCCCCCCCCCCCCCCCCCCCCCCCCCCCCCCCCCCCCCCCCCCCCCCCCCCCCCCCCCCCCCCCCCCCCCCCCCCCCCCCCCCCCCCCCCCCCCCCCCCCCCCCCCCCCCCCCCCCCCCCCCCCCCCCCCCCCCCCCCCCCCCCCCCCCCCCCCCCCCCCCCCCCCCTGAGTGGTTGTTGATGAAGATGGGCCGTACCAGGCCGTTGGTGGAGCCACGCCCTGGGCCGCAGGCAGGCAAGTCTGGGTACCCCCATTCCCAGGACACTGACAGCTTCCTCATAGTTCGTAGGTTCATCATGATCTAGCAACATGACTTCCAGAATAGGATTACCGTACCACTCTGGTGCGGATCATACTCTGGTTGACCTACGAGGTTTGGTAGTAACTTGATCTGAAGTTTCATGATCATCATCATTAACTTCCTCACTAATTGGTGTAGGCATCACTGGAACTGATTTCAGTGATGAGCTACTATCCAATTCGAGAGAAGGTACAATTACCTCATCAAGTTCTACTTTCCTCCCACTCACTTCTTTCGAGAGAAACTCCTTCTCTAGAAAGGATCCATTCTTAGCAATGAATATCTTGCCTTCGGATCTGTGATAGAAGGTGTACCCAACAGTCTCCTTTGGGTATCCTATGAAGACACATTTCTCCGATTTGGGTTTGAGCTTATCAGGTTGAAGCTTTTTCACATAAGCATCACAGCCCCAAACTTTAAGAAACGACAACTTGAGTTTCTTGCCAAACCACAGTTCATATGGTGCCGTCTCAACGGATTTAGATGGTGCCCTATTTAACATGAATGCAGCCGTCTCTAAAGCATAACCCCAAAACGATAGCGGTAAATCAGTAAGAGACATCATAGATCGCACCATATCTAATAAAGTACGATTACGACATTCGGACACACCATTATGCTATGGTGTTCCGGGTGGCGTGAGTTGTGAAACTATTCCGCATTGTTTCAAATGAAGACCAAACTCGTAACTCAAATACTCACCTCCACGATCAGATCATAGAAACTTTATTTTCTTATTACGATGATTTTCCACTTCACTCTGAAATTCTTTGAGCTTTTCAAATGTTTCAGACTTATGTTTCATCAAGTAGATATACCCATATCTGCTTAAATCATCTGTGAAGGTCAGAAAATAACGACACCCGCCGCGAGCATCAACACTCATCCCCCCCCCCCCCCCCCCCCCCCCCCCCCCCCCCCCCCCCCCCCCCCCCCCCCCCCCCCCCCCCCCCCCCCCCCCCCCCCCCCCCCCCCCCCCCCCCCCCCCCCCCCCCCCCCCCCCCCCCCCCCCCCCCCCCCCCCCCCCCCCCCCCCCCCCCCCCCCCCCCCCCCCCCCCCCCCCCCCCCCCCCCCCCCCCCCCCCCCCCCCCCCCCCCCCCCCCCCCCCCCCCCCCCCCCCCCCCCCCCCCCCCCCCCCCCCCCCCCCCCCCCCCCCCCCCCCCCCCCCCCCCCCCCCCCCCCCCCCCCCCCCCCCCCCCCCCCCCCCCCCCCCCCCCCCCCCCCCCCCCCCCCCCCCCCCCCCCCCCCCCCCCCCCCCCCCCCCCCCCCCCCCCCCCCCCCCCCCCCCCCCCCCCCCCCCCCCCCCCCCCCCCCCCCCCCCCCCCCCCCCCCCCCCCCCCCCCCCCCCCCCCCCCCCCCCCCCCCCCCCCCCCCCCCCCCCCCCCCCCCCCCCCCCCCCCCCCCCCCCCCCCCCCCCCCCCCCCCCCCCCCCCCCCCCCCCCCCCCCCCCCCCCCCCCCCCCCCCCCCCCCCCCCCCCCCCCCCCCCCCCCCCCCCCCCCCCCCCCCCCCCCCCCCCCCCCCCCCCCCCCCCCCCCCCCCCCCCCCCCCCCCCCCCCCCCCCCCCCCCCCCCCCCCCCCCCCCCCCCCCCCCCCCCCCCCCCCCCCCCCCCCCCCCCCCCCCCCCCCCCCCCCCCCCCCCCCCCCCCCCCCCCCCCCCCCCCCCCCCCCCCCCCCCCCCCCCCCCCCCCCCCCCCCCCCCCCCCCCCCCCCCCCCCCCCCCCCCCCCCCCCCCCCCCCCCCCCCCCCCCCCCCCCCCCCCCCCCCCCCCCCCCCCCCCCCCCCCCCCCCCCCCCCCCCCCCCCCCCCCCCCCCCCCCCCCCCCCCCCCCCCCCCCCCCGGATCATATGAACGTGATGAAAACTAGCTTGACGATAATTCCCATGTGTCCTCGGGAGCGTTTTCCTTTATATAAGAGTTTGTACAGGCTTGTCCTTTGCTACAAAAAGGATTGGGCCACCTTGCTGCACTTTATTTACACTTGTTACTTGCTACCCGTTACAATTTATCTTATCACAAAACTATCTGTTACCTATAATTTCAGTGCTTGCAGAGAATACCTTACTGAAAACCGCTTGTCATTTCCTTCTGCTCCTCGTTGGGTTCGACACTCTTACTTATCAAAAAGGCTATGATAGATCCCCTACACTTGTGGGTCATCAAGACTCTTTTCTATGATCACCATCATCACCGGCGCGACACCTTGATCTCCATCGTAGTATCGTTGTCGTCTCGCCAACTATTGCTTCTACGACTATCGCTACCGCTTAGTGATAAAGTAAAGCAATTACAGGGTGATTGCATTGCATACAATAAAGTGACAACCATATGGCTCCTGCCAGTTGCTGATAACTCGGTTACAAAACGTGATCATCTCATACAATAAAATATAGCATCATGCCTTGACCATATCACATCACAACATGCCCTGCAAAAACAAGTTAGACGTCCTCTACTTTGTTGTTGCAAGTTTTACGTGGCTGCTATGGGCTGAGCAAGAACCGTTCTTACCTACGCATCAAAACCACAATGATATTTCGTCAAGTTAGTGCTGTTTTAACCTTCACAAGGACCGGGCGTAGTCACACTCAGTTCAACTAAAGTTGGAGAAACTGACACCCGCCAGCCACCTGTGTGCAAAGCACGTCGGTAGAACCAGTCTCACGTAAGCGTACGTGTAATGTCGGTCCGGGCCGCTTCATCCAACAATACCGCCGAACCAAAGTATGACATGCTGGTAAGCAGTATGACTTGTATCGCCCACAACTCACTTGTGTTCTACTCGTGCATATAACATCTACGCATAAACCTGTCTCGGATGCCACTGTTGGGGAACGTAGTAATTTCAAAAAAATTCCTACGCACACGCAAGATCATGGTGATGCATAGCAACGAGAGGGGAGAGTGTTGTCCATGTACCCTCGTAGACCGAAAGCGGAAGCGTTAGAACAACGCGGTTGATGTAGTCGTACGTCTTCACGATCCAACCGATCCAAGTACCGAACGCACAGCACCTCCGAGTTCAGCACACGTTCAGCTCGATGACGTCCCACGAACTCCAATCCAGCAGAGCTTCGAGGGAGAGTTCTGTCAGCACGACGGCATGATGACGGTGATGATGATGCTACCGACGCAGGGCTTCGCCTAAGCATCGCTACGATATGACCGAGGTGGATTATGGTGGAGGGGGGCACCGCACACGGCATAAAGATCAACGATCAATTGTTGTGTCTCCAAGGGGTGCCCCCTCCCCCGTATATAAAGGAGTAGAGGAGGGGGAGGCGGCCGGCCAGGAGGAGGGTGCGCCAAGGGGAGTCCTACTCCCACCGGGAGTAGGACCCCCCCTTCCAAGTTGGAGTAGGAGAGGGAAAGGAAGGGAAGGAGGAAGGAAGGAAAGGGGGGCCGGCCCCCCTCCCAATTCGGATTGGGCTTGGGGTGGGGGCGCCCCCTCCTTTGCTCCTCTCCTCTCTTTTCCACTAAGGCCCAATAAGGCCCATATACCTCCCGGGGGGTTCCGGTAACCTCCCGGTGCTCCGGTATATTCCTGATCTCACTCGGAACCATTCCGATGTCCAAATATAGTCATCCAATATATTGATCTTTATGTCTCGACCATTTTGAGACTCCTCGTCATGTCCGTGATCATATCCGGGACTCCGAACTACCTTCGATACATCAAAACACATAAACTCATAATACCAATCATCACAGAACTTTAAGCGTGCGGACCCTACGGGTTCGAGAACTATGTAGACATGACCGAGACACGTTTCCGGTCAATAACCAATAGCGGAACCTGTATGCTCATATTGGTTCCTACATATTCTACGAAGATCTTTATCGGTCAAACCGCATAACAACATACGTTGTTCCCTTTGTCATCGGTATGTTACTTGCCCGAGATTCGATCGTCGGTATCTCAATACCTAGCTCAATCTCGTTACCGGTAAGTCTCTTTACTCGTTTCGTAATGCATCATCCCGCAACTAACTCATTAGTCACATTGCTTGCAAGGCTTATAGTGATGTGCATTACCGAGAGGGCCCAGAGATACCTCTCCGACAATCGGAGTGACAAATCCTAATCTCGATCTATGCCAACTCAACAATTACCATCGGAGACACCTGTAGAGCACCTTTATAATCACCCAGTTACGTTGTGACGTTTGGTAGCACACAAAGTGTTCCTCCGGTATTCGGGAGTTGCATAATCTCATAGTCATAGGAACATGTATAAGTCATGAAGAAAGCAATAGCAACAAACTAAACGATCAAGTGCTAAGCTAACAGAATGGGTCAAGTCAATCACATCATTCTCCTAATGATGTGATCCCGTTAATCAAATGACAACTCATGTCTATGGCTAGGAAACTCAACCATCTTTGATTAACGAGCTAGTCAAGTAGAGGCTTACTAGTGACACTATGTTTGTCTATGTATTCACACATGTATTATGTTTCCGGTTAATACAATTCTAGCATGAATAATAAACATTTATCATGATATGAGAAAATAAATAATAACTTTATTATTGCCTCTAGGGCATATTTCCTTCATATTGATGTTAAGGTTTGTGATTCCCTATGCAAGCACGAAAGTCAATAGTCATGCAATGAAATTATATCCTACTTGTGGTGCATTATTCGGTGTTAATTATGCTTAATGCTTGCTTATGAGATTATTCGTTTCTTGGTTGGTCGCTTCTCAATCTTTTGCTCGCCTTCATTTTGCACTAAGTATGATCTCTACTTGTGCATCCAAAATCCTTTAAACCAGTTTTGCCACATGAGTCCACTAGATCTACCTATATGCGGTATTCTTTTGCCGTTCTAAGCATATTTGCATGTGCCATATCTAATTTTCAAAATAAATTTCTCTTTTGTGTGTTCGTTTCGCTCGTGGAACGGTAAGGGGTGGCTAATATTTTCCATGCTGGATGTGTTATTCTCACGATGAGTGTTTATTCACTTATCATTGCACGAGAGTAAGGCAAAGGTTTTAGGGATGCCCAGTCTCGAAATGAAAAAATGAATTTATTTTATGTTGTCAAATAATAAATTCCTTGGAAAGTGTTGGTATGGAGGGCAACCGTGGATACGGCTAGCCATGGAAAGTGAAAGTATGGTGGAAAAAGGAATAAACTTTATTTTCTGTTTGGGAACCGCCTATGATATATCTAGCATGGAAAGTGTTGGGAACTCTAACTCGTTTTCGTTGGTGGGATGGATACACCTCCCAAAATGTTTTTACTTCTAATTTTTTCGCTTTGAGCTCTGGCACCTCTACAAATCCCTACTTCCCTCTGCGAAGGGCCTTTTTTTTACTTTATGCAATTTTTATTTTGAATTTGAGTCTCCATCTTCTCTTATAAAAGCACCAACTAGGAGACAATATGATCATACTTAAGTATTGGGTGTAGCTAATATGCGAGTGTGTTTCATGAATGGATCAATGGATGAGCATGATGGGCTAGGGATAACTTATTTTAGCGTTGATATTTTGAAAGACATGGTTGCTTGTTGATATGCTTGAGTATTTAAATTATCATGTCAAAACTAGACTATTGCTTTGAATCACATAAAAGTCCAAATGTCCATGCTATAAAGAAAAGAATATGATATGACATGTTAGGCAGCATTCCACTTCAAAAATTCTATTTTTATCACTTACCTACTCGAGGACGAGTAAGAGTTAAGCTTGGGGATGCTGATACGTCTCCAACGTATCTATAATTTTTTATTGTTCCATGCTGCTATATTATCAATCTTGGATGTTTCATAATCATTTTATAGTCATTTTATATCATTTTTTGGTACTAACCTATTGACATAGTGCCAAGTGCCAGTTGATGTTTTCTGCATGTTTTTTACATCGCAGGAAATCAATATCAGATGGAGTCCAAATGCAACGAAACTTTACGGAGATTTTTATGGACCAGAAGACACGTAATGGGCCCTGGCTGCGCCTGGGGGTGCTCCAAGGAGAGCACAACCCACCAGGGCGCGCCAGGAGGCCCGGGCGCGCCAGGAGGCCCAGGCCCACCCTGGTGGGTTGTGCCCACCTCGGGTGCCCCCCCGGACCGCCTCTTTGCTCTATAAATACCCCCAATATTCCTAAAACACTAGGGGAGTCGACGAAATATTCATCCAGCCGCCGCAGGGTCCAGAACCACCAGATCCAATCTAGACACCATCTCGGATGGGGTTCACCACCTCCATTGGTGCCTCTCCGATTATGCGTGAGTAGTTCTTTGTAGACCTACGGGTCCGTAGTTAGTAGCTAGATGGCTTCCTCTCTCTCGCTGAATTCTCAATACAATGGTCTCTTGGAGATCCATATGATGTAACTCTTTTTGCGGTGTGTTTGTTGCGATCTGATGAACTTTGAGTTTATGATCAGTTATATCTTTTTATATCCATGAAAGTTATTTGAGTTTCTTTGATCTCTTATATGCATGATCTCTTATAGCCTCGTATTTCTTGTCCGGTATTTGGGTTTTGTTTGGCCAACTTGATCTATTTATCTTGCAATGGGAAGAGGTGCTTTGTAGTGGGTTCGATTTTACGGTGCTTGATCCCAGTGACAGAAGGGGAAACGACACGTATGTATCATTGCTACTAAGGATAAAATGATGGGGTCTATCTCTACATAGGTAGATCTTGTCTACATCATGTCATCGTTCTTATTGCATTACTCCGTTTCTGTTGGGGAACGTAGTAATAATTCAAAATTTTCCTACGTGTCACCAAGATCAATCTAGGAGATGCTAGCAATGAGAGAGAGAGGGATTGCATCTTCATACCCTTGAAGATCGCTAAGCGGAAGCATTACAAGAACGCGGTTGATGGAGTCGTACTCGCGGCGATTCAAATCGCGGAAGATCCGATCAAGCGCCAAACGGACGGCGCCTCCACGTTCAACACATGTACATCCTGGGGACGTCTCCTCCTTCTTGATCTAGCAAGGGGAGAGGAGAAGTTGAGGGAGAACTCCAGCAGCATGACGGCGTGGTGGTGGAGGAGCTCGTGGTTCTCCGGCAGGGCTTCGCCAAGCACTACGGAAGAGGAGGAGGAGTTGGAGAGGGGGAGGGCTGCGCCAGGGGAAGGGTGCGGCTGCCCTCCCACCCCCTCACTATATATAGGGGGAAGGGAAGAGGGGGGAGGCACCCTAGGGTTTCCCCTAGGGGGCGGCGGCTAGGGCAGATTGGATCTCCCTAGGAAAACCCTAGGGAGACTTGCCCCCCAAGCCAAGCAGGTGGAGGCGCCCCACCTCCCCAAGTAAAGTGGGAAAGGGTGTGGGGGTGCACAGCCCCTTAGTGGGCTGGTTTTCCCCCTCCCCTTGGCCCATGAAGCCCTGCAATGCTTGTCGGGGCCCCGAAACACCTTTCGGTCATGCTGGCCATAGCCTGGTACCCCCGGAACACTTCCGGACTCCAATACCCTTCGTCCAATATACCGATCTTCACCTCCGGACCATTCCAGAACTCCTCGTGATGTCCGGGATCTCATCCGGGACTCCGAACTACCTTCGGTAACCACATACTATTTCCCATAACAACTCTAGCGTCACTGAACCTTAAGTGTGTAGACCCTACGCGTTCGGGAACCATGCAGACATGACCGAGACCTCTCTCCGGCCAATAACAAACAGCGGGATCTGGATACCCATGTTGGCTCCCACATGTTCCTCGATGATCTCATCGGATGAACCACGATGTCGGGGATTCAATCAATCCCGTATACAATTCCCTTTGTCCATCGGTATGTTACTTGCCCGAGATTCGATCGTCGGTATCCCTATACCTTGTTCAATCTCATTACCGGCAAGTCTCTTTACTCGTTCCATAACGCATGATCCCATGGCTAACTCATTAGTCACACTGAGCTCATTATGATGATGCATTACCGAGTGGGCCTAGAGATACCTCTCCGTCACACGGATTGACAAATCCCAGTCTCGATTCGTGCCAACCCAACAGACACTTTCAGAGATACCCCCCCCCCCCCCCCCCCCCCCCCCCCCCCCCCCCCCCCCCCCCCCCCCCCCCCCCCCCCCCCCCCCCCCCCCCCCCCCCCCCCCCCCCCCCCCCCCCCCCCCCCCCCCCCCCCCCCCCCCCCCCTGAAACCAAAAGATGCAAAGTTAATAATGATAGTGCAACTTATTTGTGGCACTACCATTTAGGTCATATTGGTGTAAAGCGCATGAAGAAACTCCATGCTAATGGGTTTTTGGAATCACTTGATTATGAACCAGTTGATGCTTGCGAACCATGCCTCATGGGCAAGATGACTAAAACGCCGTTCTCCAGAACTATGGAGCGAGCAACTGACTTATTGGAAATAATACATACTGATGTATGAGATCCGATGAGTGTTAAGGCTCGTGGCGGGTAGCATTATTTTCTGACCTTCACAGATGATTTGAGCAGATATGGGTATATCTACTTAATGAAACACAAGTCTGAAATATTTGAAAAGTTCAAAGAATTTCAGAGTGAAGTGGAGAATCATCGTAACAAGAAAATAAAAGTTTCTACGATATGATCACAGAGGTAAAATATTTGAGTTATGAGTCTGGCCTTCAGTTAAAACAATGTGAAATAGTTTCACTACTCACGCCACCTGGAACACCACAGCATAATGGTGTGTCCGAACATCATAACCGTACTTTATTAGATATGGTGCGATCTATGATGTCTCTTACCGATCTACCACTATCGTTTTGGGGTTATGCATTAAAGACAGTTGCATTCACGTTTAAAAGGGCACCATCTAAGTCCGTTGAGACGACACAATCTGAACTGTGGTTTGGCAGGAAACCAAAGTTGTCGTTTCTTAAAGTTTGGGATTGTGATGCTTATATGAAAAAGTTTCATCCTGATAAGCTCAAACCCAAATCGGAGAAATATGTCTTCATAGGATACCCAAAGGAGACTATTGGGTACACCTTTTTTGTAACCGAGTTATCGGCAACTGGCAGGAGCCATATGGTTGTCGCTTTATTGTATGCAATGCAATCGCATTGTAATGCTTTACTTTATCACTAAGCGGTAGCGATAGTCGTGGAAGCATAAGATTGGCGAGACGACAACGATGCTACAATGGAGATCAAGGTGTCGCGCCGATGACGATGGTGATCACGACGGTGCTTCGAAGATGGAGATCACAAGCACAAGATGATGGTGGCCATATCATATCACTTATATTGATTGCATGTGATGTTTATCTTTTATGCATCTTATCTTGCTTTGATTGACGGTAGCATTATAAGATGATCTCTCACTAATTATCAAGAAGTGTTCTCCCTGAGTATGCAACGTTGCGAAAGTTCTTCGTGCTGAGACACCACGTGATGATTGGGTGTGATAGGCTCTACGTTCAAATACAACGGGTGCAAAACAGTTGCACATGCAGAATACTCAGGTTATACTTGACGAGCCAAGCATATACAGATATGGCCTCGGAACACGGAGACCAAAAGGTCGAGCGTGAATCATATAGCAGATATGATCAACATAACGATGTTCACCAATGAAACTACTCCATCTCACGTGATGATCGGACATGGTTTAGTTGATTTGGATCACGTAATCACTTAGAGGATTAGAGGGATGTCTATCTAAGTGGGAGTTCTTAAGTAATATGATTAATTGAACTTAAATTTATCATGAACTTAGTCCTGGTAGTATTTTGCAAATTATGTTGTAGATCAATAGCTCGCGTTGTTGCTTCCCTGTGTTTATTTTGATATGTTCCTAGAGAAAATTTTGTTGAAAGATGTTAGTAGCAATGATGCGGATTGGATCCGTGATCTAAGGTTTATCCTCATTGCTGCACAGAAGAATTATGTCCTTGATGCACCGCTAGGTGACGGACCTATTGCAGGAGCAGATGTAGACGTTATGAACGTTTGGCTAGCTCAATATGATGACTACTTGATAGTTTAGTGCACCATGCTTAATGGCTTAGAATCAGGACTTCAAAGACGTTTTGAACGTCATGGAGCATATGAGATGTTCCAGGAGTTGAAGTTAATATTTCAAGCAAATACCCGAGTTGCGAGATATGAAGTCTCCAACAAGTTCTATAGCTAAAAGATGGAGGAGAATCGCTCAACTAGTGAGCATGTGCTCAGATTGTCTGAGTACTACAATTGCTTGAATCAAGTGGGAGTTAATCTTCCAGATAAGATAGTGATTGGCAGAATTCTCTAGTCACCATCACCAAGTTAGTAGAACTTCGTGATGAACTATGATATGCAAGGGATAACGGAAATGATTCCCAAGCTCTTCGTAATGCGGAAATTGACGAAGGTAGAAATCGAGAAAAAACATCAAGTGTTGATGGTAGACAAGACCACTAGTTTCAAGAAAAGGGCAGAGGGAAGAAGGGGAACTTCAAGAACAACAGCAAGCAAGTTGCTGCTCAAGTGAAGAAGTCCAAGTCTGGTCCTAAGCCTGAGACTAAGTGTTTCTACTGCAAAGGGACTGGTCACTGGAAGCGGAACTACCCCAAGTGATTGGCAGATAAGAAGGATGGCAAAGTGAACATAAGTATATTTGATATACATGTTATTGATGTGTACTTTACTAGTGTTTATAGCAACCCCTCAGTATTTGATACTAGTTCAGTTGCTAAGATTAGTAACTCGAAACGGGAGTTGCAGAATAAACAGAGACTAGTTAAGGGTGAAGTGACGATGTGTGTTGGAAGTGGTTCCAAGATTGATATGATCATCATCGCACACTCCCTATACTTTCGGGATTAGTGTTGAACCTGAATAAGTGTTATTTGGAGTTTGCATTGAGCATGAATATGATTTGATCATGTTTATTGTAATACGGTTATTCATTTAAGTAAGAGAATAAACTGTTGTTCTGTTTACATGAATAAAACCTTATATGGTTACACACCCAATGAAAA
>JAAAWM010009420.1:0-23169 GCA_036873465.1 Thinopyrum obtusiflorum | reverse complement strand
CTTCTTTGACCAATGAGTGAAACCAAAGAACCTTGAGAGGTTGAACAAATTGAAAGAAAGAATACAAAGGAGATGAACGAGATTGCAAACAATCCGTTAGAAAGAGGAACAAGGAACATTACGAGAACTTGAAGGTTGCAAAGACATGAATCAAGAGTTTAATGGACAAGATAGAATTCGAAACCACTCCGGTTAAAACAAGATGAGAGGGGAAGAATTCGGGCAGTACTCCGGTTGAACATGGAAGGAATAGAACATGAACTTGAGAAGATGGGATGTTACTTGATGAAATCAACAACACACTGCCTCCGGAACTATTGAAAGAATGGCACAATGGGTAAGAAGGATTTCAGACAGCTCTCCAGTTGAGGAAGGAGGGAAAACTTGATAAGATTAGAGAACTCGAATGAAAACACGACACTCCGGTTAAATGGATAAGCAAGAAAAGAACACGATCCTCACGAATCGAGATGGTGAGTGAAAAGAGCAACGTCACAATGCCTCCGAAAGAAATAATAGAAGATATATCATTGGAATAACAGAATGGAGAAGAAAATGCCAACTTCTGCCACAAATGAGTTTGGAAAGCATCCTTGCAAAGAAGAATTGAACGGAGTTGTTGGAAAATCAACAACGAAAAGCACAAGCTTGTAGTGGGCTTATGGAAAACATCTCAAAATTATGAGGTGACAACCGGCCACTAACGGAAACAATTGCTTGCTTGAGATCAACGAAGAGATGAAAACTTCTTCCACCAAGATGATAAAGAGATAACTTGGATCATTGGCAAGCACCACAAATAGCAACATTCCCAATGGAAGGCTTTTAGGTGAAATATGACACAAGATAACTCCAACAACGAGGTTGATGGATTTAAAAATAACTCATTCTTAACAACATGTGAATCATGGAACATGAACTCAAATTATCAAGAATGACATAATACCACCTCCAAAATATGGTAGAAAGAATTGCACTCCGGATTACCATATGAAGAAAGCTTGAGCTCCTTAGGAAAGAATCTCGATGAAAACTTTGAGAAGGGAATTAAATCCTTGATGAACCATCATGTAGAACCTCCATGAAGAACTCCGGTAAACAAAAGGAATGAAAAGAAAGAGAAATTGAAAACACAAGGTGAATCCTTGCAATGATTTAGATGGATCTCCGTGATAATTAGAGCTTGGAACTCCGGGAAAAAGAGAAGATGAAACAAATGAAACCGAGAATTTTAAGGGCCTCCGGAATAAAGAATTAATCACTTGGATGAACAAGAATAAGAATTATGTTATGCTTATCCTTCACCAATTAAATTGACGACAATCAACGGATTTGGCATACTACTTATTCTCGTAGAAAGGATTAAAAGAGATATAGCGTAAACTTGAGAAGGTCTTCAACGAACCACCGGTAGGATTGGAACAACAAATGAATTGATATGATGAACAAGGAAGAGAGATCTTGAAAGAACCACCGTAAGAATTGAAAATGATCGAAGTAGGGGTGCATCACCGGTAAGAATTAGCAAATGAACGAAGGTGCTTGAGACAAACTAGATACATGAGAACAAAGAGATCAAGAACTGATTAGAGGATATTCGATAGATGCACCGGCAAGATAGGAGAATGATAACTGACGGCTGAGAATGAATAAACCTGAATTGATGGACTCCGGATGACAAACTGAGAAGACTCTTGAATATCTCCTGATGGGTGAAAAAGATTCTCACAATCGAAAACAATTATGAGAGGATGGCAACAAGCTAGCACCATGAATCTTGAAGAGAATAGAGCAAGATTAAAGAGAAACTCTTCTTCGGTCTTCAAATGATGAGAATGACAACGAGAAACACCACCAAGAATTATTGAGGCACACCGGAAGAATCAAAAGCGAAGAGGTTGAGCCAACTATGAAAAGAATTTGAAAGATCTTGGAGAAAAGCATTTGACTAATGATAACTCATTCTTACGTCAAACTTGGAGAAGAATTTAGGATAGCTCTGGGAAAATAGAAGAGTCAGGTAAGATCCTGGGAAAAGACCTGTGGGTTAGGGCCCACTCAAAAGAACACCGTTGAAAAGATTTAAAAGAGATGTTGCACCGGTTGAATTAAATGACTTGAATGAGATACCAATCTCGAAAGAGCTTGAACGAATGCAGAGTGGAAACACGAATCTTCGAGATATCTTGAGCACTCCGGAACAATTTAATAGCGAGAGATGGATGATTAAGAGGTGCACCGGCATAAGAAAAGCATTGGAAAAAAAAGAAAAGGAGTATGCTTAATACCAAAGCTTGAATTAAATCCACCGGAGAAGAAAAGAACGAGGAATGACGAACTTGAAGCTCCATTAGAATCTTCATGAGAATCACCGGATAAGAACATTGACGGAAAAGAATGGAGAAACTTCCCATCAATAAAATGGATACTTGAAGAAGAAATCTTAGTCCTTGAAGAAAAACAAAAGGGAGGGAGGGTGGGAAAAACAAAGGCAACTTGGAGACGGATGAAACAAACACCGTTGAGAAGAAGTGATAAATGATCTTGCAAATGTTGACGTGAACGGATCCACTTGAGGAGAGACACACCGGTTAAAAAAAAGGATTGACAAGACAGACTCGATGATCAAGAAGGATTAGTATTCACATAGGAATATGAGAACACCATTTGGAAAAGGTATGGAATCAACATTTGACTTCGAAGCAACTCGAATACCACAACTCAAAACAAAACAAAGGATTGGCTTGCAAAATAAGCCAGAACAAACATATGATAGAGATTTCGTCCGAAGTTTTCGTGGTGGGGCCTACACGGGCTCGATCGTACAACACCATCATGTACAAGGCAGTGCACATGACATACGAAGCGTCCCCGAGTCGGCATAGCCAAGGACTCTTTAAGACACAACGAGACCACTGTAAAATTGACCGTGAATAGGCGGACCACTAGACGTCGAACCCCAATTTCATATCATACATCCGTCGGAAAGATATCCTAAGAGCTACTTGAATTCCCACCTATGAAACTCCCGAAATTTTCAGGTTATGCAATCAGGTGTTGGGGATACAGGGGAAGCATAATATCTCACCCAAAACTAACAAATCCTACATCCAGCTGTATCCATCCTTCAACACATAACCAAGAAACCTTCGGAAATCGTCTACCTCAACCTTCGAAAAGCATCCGTTATACAAGTCATGGCAATACTCCCGTACTCACCTCAGTACTGGGTTATCGGGGTTATCTCACCCCCCCCCCCCCCCCCCCCCCCCCCCCCCCCCCCCCCCCCCCCCCCCCCCCCCCCCCCCCCCCCCCCCCCCCCCCCCCCCCCCCCCCCCCCCCCCCCCCCCCCCCCCCCCCCCCCCCCCCCCCCCCCCCCCCCCCCCCCCCCCCCCCCCCCCCCCCCCCCCCCCCCCCCCCCCCCCCCCCCCCCCCCCCCCCCCCCCCCCCCCCCCCCCCCCCCCCCCCCCCCCCCCCCCCCCCCCCCCCCCCCCCCCCCCCCCCCCCCCCCCCCCCCCCCCCCCCCCCCCCCCCCCCCCCCCCCCCCCCCCCCCCCCCCCCCCCCCCCCCCCCCCCCCCCCCCCCCCCCCCCCCCCCCCCCCCCCCCCCCCCCCCCCCCCCCCCCCCCCCCCCCCCCCCCCCCCCCCCCCCCCCCCCCCCCCCCCCCCCCCCCCCCCCCCCCCCCCCCCCCCCCCCCCCCCCCCCCCCCCCCCCCCCCCCCCCCCCCCCCCCCCCCCCCCCCCCCCCCCCCCCCCCCCCCCCCCCCCCCCCCCCCCCCCCCCCCCCCCCCCCCCCCCCCCCCCCCCCCCCCCCCCCCCCCCCCCCCCCCCCCCCCCCCCCCCCCCCCCCCCCCCCCCCCCCCCCCCCCCCCCCCCCCCCCCCCCCCCCCCCCCCCCCCCCCCCCCCCCCCCCCCCCCCCCCCCCCCCCCCCCCCCCCCCCCCCCCCCCCCCCCCCCCCCCCCCCCCCCCCCCCCCCCCCCCCCCCCCCCCCCCCCCCCCCCCCCCCCCCCCCCCCCCCCCCCCCCCCCCCCCCCCCCCCCCCCCCCCCCCCCCCCCCCCCCCCCCCCCCCCCCCCCCCCCCCCCCCCCCCCCCCCCCCCCCCCCCCCCCCCCCCCCCCCCCCCCCCCCCCCCCCCCCCCCCCCCCCCCCCCCCCCCCCCCCCCCCCCCCCCCCCCCCCCCCCCCCCCCCCCCCCCCCCCCCCCCCCCCCCCCCCCCCCCCCCCCCCCCCCCCCCCCCCCCCCCCCCCCCCCCCCCCCCCCCCCCCCCCCCCCCCCCCCCCCCCCCCCCCCCCCCCCCCCCCCCCCCCCCCCCCCCCCCCCCCCCCCCCCCCCCCCCCCCCCCCCCCCCCCCCCCCCCCCCCCCCCCCCCCCCCCCCCCCCCCCCCCCCCCCCCCCCCCCCCCCCCCCCCCCCCCCCCCCCCCCCCCCCCCCCCCCCCCCCCCCCCCCCCCCCCCCCCCCCCCCCCCCCCCCCCCCCCCCCCCCCCCCCCCCCCCCCCCCCCCCCCCCCCCCCCCCCCCCCCCCCCCCCCCCCCCCCCCCCCCCCCCCCCCCCCCCCCCCCCCCCCCCCCCCCCCCCCCCCCCCCCCCCCCCCCCCCCCCCCCCCCCCCCCCCCCCCCCCCCCCCCCCCCCCCCCCCCCCCCCCCCCCCCCCCCCCCCCCCCCCCCCCCCCCCCCCCCCCCCCCCCCCCCCCCCCCCCCCCCCCCCCCCCCCCCCCCCCCCCCCCCCCCCCCCCCCCCCCCCCCCCCCCCCCCCCCCCCCCCCCCCCCCCCCCCCCCCCCCCCCCCCCCCCCCCCCCCCCCCCCCCCCCCCCCCCCCCCCCCCCCCCCCCCCCCCCCCCCCCCCCCCCCCCCCCCCCCCCCCCCCCCCCCCCCCCCCCCCCCCCCCCCCCCCCCCCCCCCCCCCCCCCCCCCCCCCCCCCCCCCCCCCCCCCCCCCCCCCCCCCCCCCCCCCCCCCCCCCCCCCCCCCCCCCCCCCCCCCCCCCCCCCCCCCCCCCCCCCCCCCCCCCCCCCCCCCCCCCCCCCCCCCCCCCCCCCCCCCCCCCCCCCCCCCCCCCCCCCCCCCACCAAGTATATAGATGCATTAATTAAATAAGATATATTGTGATATCCCAACAATTAAACATGTTCCAACAAGGAACAACATCTCCATGTTCCAACAAGGAACAAACTTCAATCTTCACCTGCAACTAACAACGCTATAAGAGGGGCTAAGAAAAGCGGTAACATAGCCAATCAACGGTTTGCTAGGACATGGTGAGTTAGAGTTTTGACATGGCAATTTGGGAGGCTGACAAGCAAATGGTAGGCATCGTAGCATTGGCATAGCAAAAGAGCGAGCAAACTAGCATAGCAAAGATAGTGGTGATTTCGAGGGTATGATCATCTTGCCTAAGATCCCGCAAGGAAGAAGAACGAATCCAAGAAGAAGACAAACGGTCGTAGACGAACAAATCCTCACAACTCCGGAACGAAACCGAAGCTAACGAGAGAAGCAACCCGGAAAGAAACAAACAACATAGTAAACACACAAGCATAAACAAGTCATGATGCACAAACAAGTATGATGCATGTCCGGTTTAATGAGGCATGGCATGGCAAAGTGCAACAAACAATCCTACAAATTAAATGGAGCTCAATATGCAACGAGGTGCATGTTGATGGAACACCACATCAATTATTTAGTTATCTCTCGTTTAAGCTACCCAACAGTATTAACTGTTGTTAAACATGGCAAGAGGTGAAGCATAATTAAACTACACCATCTAAACAATTTAAATGGGGCCGGATATAAAAACAACAAATCCGGTAAATCCCCATATGCATTTAGCAATTTAATGCAAACATAATTTTTAAACATTTTAAATGTTGTTATCATGATGCGGATGACATATACAAGTTTTATGCAATTTTATGAAAATGTTGACATGAGCATGTTATGAAGCATTTGGTCACCATGGCGGAACAAAAAAGGTGCCACGGCGGCGAAACAAAAATGGTGCCACGGCAACATATCCGAAAATGATGCCACGGCAACATATCGGTTCCGGTAGCTCACCCCCCCCCCCCCCCCCCCCCCCCCCCCCCCCCCCCCCCCCCCCCCCCCCCCCGAGGCGTGAGCGTGTCATGCAAGATGGTGGGGTGATCCCGGCTTCCGGGTTCCCACGGGACGGTGGCACGGCAAAAGAGGGGCATCGCAAGGACGATTCGATCACGGTGCAAAACTCGAGCATCTCATTCAACACATGCATTCGGTCCCCCCCCCCCCCCCCCCCCCCCCCCCCCCCCCCCCCCCCCCCCCCCCCCCCCCCCCCCCCCCCCCCCCCCCCCCCCCCCCCCCCCCCCCCCCCCCCCCCCCCCCCCCCCCCCCCCCCCCCCCCCCCCCCCCCCCCCCCCCCCCCCCCCCCCCCCCCCCCCCCCCCCCCCCCCCCCCCCCCCCCCCCCCCCCCCCCCCCCCCCCCCCCCCCCCCCCCCCCCCCCCCCCCCCCCCCCCCCCCCCCCCCCCCCCCCCCCCCCCCCCCCCCCCCCCCCCCCCCCCCCCCCCCCCCCCCCCCCCCCCCCCCCCCCCCCCCCCCCCCCCCCCCCCCCCCCCCCCCCCCCCCCCCCCCCCCCCCCCCCCCCCCCCCCCCCCCCCCCCCCCCCCCCCCCCCCCCCCCCCCCCCCCCCCCCCCCCCCCCCCCCCCCCCCCCCCCCCCCCCCCCCCCCCCCCCCCCCCCCCCCCCCCCCCCCCCCCCCCCCCCCCCCCCCCCCCCCCCCCCCCCCCCCCCCCCCCCCCCCCCCCCCCCCCCCCCCCCCCCCCCCCCCCCCCCCCCCCCCCCCCCCCCCCCCCCCCCCCCCCCCCCCCCCCCCCCCCCCCCCCCCCCCCCCCCCCCCCCCCCCCCCCCCCCCCCCCCCCCCCCCCCCCCCCCCCCCCCCCCCCCCCCCCCCCCCCCCCCCCCCCCCCCCCCCCCCCCCCCCCCCCCCCCCCCCCCCCCCCCCCCCCCCCCCCCCCCCCCCCCCCCCCCCCCCCCCCCCCCCCCCCCCCCCCCCCCCCCCCCCCCCCCCCCCCCCCCCCCCCCCCCCCCCCCCCCCCCCCCCCCCCCCCCCCCCCCCCCCCCCCCCCCCCCCCCCCCCCCCCCCCCCCCCCCCCCCCCCCCCCCCCCCCCCCCCCCCCCCCCCCCCCCCCCCCCCCCCCCCCCCCCCCCCCCCCCCCCCCCCCCCCCCCCCCCCCCCCCCCCCCCCCCCCCCCCCCCCCCCCCCCCCCCCCCCCCCCCCCCCCCCCCCCCCCCCCCCCCCCCCCCCCCCCCCCCCCCCCCCCCCCCCCCCCCCCCCCCCCCCCCCCCCCCCCCCCCCCCCCCCCCCCCCCCCCCCCCCCCCCCCCCCCCCCCCCCCCCCCCCCCCCCCCCCCCCCCCCCCCCCCCCCCCCCCCCCCCCCCCCCCCCCCCCCCCCCCCCCCCCCCCCCCCCCCCCCCCCCCCCCATATCATGATCTTGCATATCCTATGCCATGATCATCATAGGCTAACGTTGCATCATCCTGGGCAAATTCAAAGGTGTCACCGTCCTCTGGGTCTTCATGTCCTCATTCTTCAAAGGCGTATCTTCTGTTGGCATCGTCTTGCTGTGGTGTTGCCAATCTTGTGTTCAGAAGAGGTGGGTGAGTGTTTGGCAAGATGTAATCCTTCTAGGCTACCCACGAGGATTACAAGGAATCCCGTGGTCAGGGGCTTGAGGGTGCTAGCGACCGTTTGCAATAGTTTTGAAGGGAAGAGATCGATAGGGAAAGTATACCTTAGTTTTCAAAAAAAACTGAGAAGGGAAGAGAAGTATAGATAGTTTTGAAAACTAGTAATAGTTTTGGAAATAGTTTTAGCCTAACTAACGACCATGCTAACTAAGGCTTCCTACAGTCAGGATGGCTCTGATACCAGCTCTGTGGGGACCCTGACTCATAAGTCGTGATCACCGAATGCACGTGTACGGTGATCCCAGAGATCAATGCTCACTGAACACACAGGAGCTGAATAACAAGAGTCTTACATCCATACATACCGTATTACACAAGTAGGACCATTATGGTCAAGTCTTGAGTATAACATCGCAGCAGAAATCTTCGTCGATAACTTGGACCCATGCCATCTGCCTTAACCCTACAGGCATTCTAACTGGGAAGCGTCCTAGCTCACATGTTCGTCACCGAAGTATTCTTCATCATATCCTGTTCTTTCATGCCTGGCCAATAAAATAACCAGTGGCAAGCCAATGAGTACTTTGAATGTACTCTCAAGCGACCCAAGGGTGATAACACCCCCCCCCCCCCCCCCCCCCCCCCCCCCCCCCCCCCCCCCCCCCCCCCCCCCCCCCCCCCCCCCCCCCCCCCCCCCCCCCCCCCCCCCCCCCCCCCCCCCCCCCCCCCCCCCCCCCCCCCCCCCCCCCCCCCCCCCCCCCCCCCCCCCCCCCCCCCCCCCCCCCCCCCCCCCCCCCCCCCCCCCCCCCCCCCCCCCCCCCCCCCCCCCCCCCCCCCCCCCCCCCCCCCCCCCCCCCCCCCCCCCCCCCCCCCCCCCCCCCCCCCCCCCCCCCCCCCCCCCCCCCCCCCCCCCCCCCCCCCCCCCCCCCCCCCCCCCCCCCCCCCCCCCCCCCCCCCCCCCCCCCCCCCCCCCCCCCCCCCCCCCCCCCCCCCCCCCCCCCCCCCCCCCCCCCCCCCCCCCCCCCCCCCCCCCCCCCCCCCCCCCCCCCCCCCCCCCCCCCCCCCCCCCCCCCCCCCCCCCCCCCCCCCCCCCCCCCCCCCCCCCCCCCCCCCCCCCCCCCCCCCCCCCCCCCCCCCCCCCCCCCCCCCCCCCCCCCCCCCCCCCCCCCCCCCCCCCCCCCCCCCCCCCCCCCCCCCCCCCCCCCCCCCCCCCCCCCCCCCCCCCCCCCCCCCCCCCCCCCCCCCCCCCCCCCCCCCCCCCCCCCCCCCCCCCCCCCCCCCCCCCCCCCCCCCCCCCCCCCCCCCCCCCCCCCCCCCCCCCCCCCCCCCCCCCCCCCCCCCCCCCCCCCCCCCCCCCCCCCCCCCCCCCCCCCCCCCCCCCCCCCCCCCCCCCCCCCCCCCCCCCCCCCCCCCCCCCCCCCCCCCCCCCCCCCCCCCCCCCCCCCCCCCCCCCCCCCCCCCCCCCCCCCCCCCCCCCCCCCCCCCCCCCCCCCCCCAATTTGAGATCAAAAGGAGACAGTTGGCAATGTAGAATTGCTCAAATTTGGATCTGGACAGGAATGGTTTTTGGGCACTTTTGTGAACCAAAACTATATTTATTGGGATGAAACCTTGCAAGATCATCACATTAGACATATTTGACTTTCTAGAATTTTCCTGGATTTATTTGACAATATTTCTTACAGAAATATTTCAAATGCTTGAGATATGCACAAATGGTTTTGGAGGGTTTTGCCCAATATTTTGAACAGGACTATGTGTTGAAACTCATATATATGGAAAATATATGTCCGCTGAGTTTCCCGAAAGTTTCTTAAATACTTTTGAAACTTTAAAATAATTTTAACCTATTAAAGACCATTTCTGGCCTTATGAAAAAGCCTTTAAATAAAATAGCAAAATAACTTTTAAAATATTTTTTTTTGTGGTTTTAGGGAGTCCTATATCTTATAGGATTCAAATATAATTTTTGGAAGATATTTCACATCCCAAATTAAGTACTTGTATTTCAAGCCTCAACTCAGGGGTTTTTGGAAAACCTAATTTAGAAAATACTTTTTGGCCAAATTATTTTTGCAAGAAAAGAAAATACTATTTTGTCCTATACGCATGGCATGATCATTGGGAAAAGTTTTGGATCAAGGGGAAGGAGTATAAGAGTTTGAGGATTTATTTGATTTTTAGAGCACTTGCAAACAGCAAACAAAATCCAAATCAAAGCAGAGACCAAATCAACACAAAAGTTTTTGTTGGACCCAATTTTTATGCTTAATTAATCCTAAATGTTGTGTCATGAAAATCAGGGTGTGACAGACCTACCCCCCTTACAAGAATCTCGTCCCTGAAATTCCCAAACTAGGCGTGGAAAGGAATGCGGATACTTGGATCTCCGGTAGTCTTCACGCTCCTATGTGGCTCCTTCTTCGGTGTGGTTGCTCCAATGAACTTGAAGTACTTGATGGTGTGGCTTCGTGTATGACATTCTGCTTGATCCAGGTTGCAAATGAGTCTCCTACGGTAATTCAGATCGGGCTGGAGGTCGATGGCTTGGTGATCGATGTTCTTGTAGGGATCGTGCTTGTCAGGAAGTTGGAAACACTTCCGGAGTTGTGATGCGTGGAAAACATTGTGCACATTGCATTACTCAGGTGGCAACTCTAGCTGGTGGCCATTTACTCTTTGTCTTGTAGTGATCTCGAAGGGGGTCGATAAACCTTGGTGTGAGCTTCCCTTTGACATGGAGATGATTGGTTCTTCTGAGAGGAGTGGCTCGCAGATACACATGGTCTTCGACACGGAAGTTTAATTCTCGCCGACGATGGTTGGTATAGTTCTTCCTCCTTGACATGGCGGTCTTCAGATGTTCTCTGACCAGCTGAACGTCTCTTCTTCCGTTTTTGGATAGACAAGCGTATTTTACCAAATAAAGATGACAACCAACTTGTCCAAGTACTCTATGAAGACTTTCCCACGGGGTACATAAAGTAGGCTGGGGTATTAGTGGTGGTCACGGTTGAGTATTGGTTAGGGTCTTCTCGACCTAGAGTCAAAGCCCATGGTCATAATACGACCAGGTTGTGGCTTGGTAATGCTTAAGGGTTTCAAGGATTCTAGGGTACGAGTGAACGTTTATCATCTTATCCTTGAGCACAGTTTCTTGGTCTAATCTCCCAATCAAAATCACCTTACACCACTGAAAGTATCATTTCTTATAGGTCAACTCCAATCATTACTCCTATTATTCGCATCCTCATGACTCCCGAGGGAGGTCTAACAAAATCATACATGTCAACTATCCCCAAACTCATATGTATGGTTATCTGCTACCTCTTGAGCATGCGTTGGTTTTCCCTTGAAGAGGAAAGGGTGATGCAGCAAAGTAGCGTAAGTATTTCCCTCAGTTTTTGAGAACCAAGGTATCAATCCAGTAGGAGACTACACGCAAATCCCTAGTACCTGTACAAACAATCAAGAACCTTGCAACCAACGCGATAAAGGGGTTGTCAGTCCCTTCACGGCCACTTGCAAAAGTGAGATCTGATAAAGATAATAAGATAAATATTTTTTGGTATTTTTGTTGTATAGATTGAAAAGTAAAGAATGCAAAATAAACGGCGACAGAGATAGCTAGTTGGCGGGAGATTAATATGATGGAAGATGGACCCGGGGGCCATAGGTTTCACTAGTGGCTTCTCTCAAGATAGCAAATTCTACCCCCCCCCCCCCCCCCCCCCCCCCCCCCCCCCCCCCCCCCCCCCCCCCCCCCCCCCCCCCCCCCCCCCCCCCCCCCCCCCCCCCCCCCCCCCCCCCCCCCCCCCCCCCCCCCCCCCCCCCCCCCCCCCCCCCCCCCCCCCCCCCCCCCCCCCCCCCCCCCCCCCCCCCCCCCCCCCCCCCCCCCCCCCCCCCCCCCCCCCCCCCCCCCCCCCCCCCCCCCCCCCCCCCCCCCCCCCCCCCCCCCCCCCCCCCCCCCCCCCCCCCCCCCCCCCCCCCCCCCCCCCCCCCCCCCCCCCCCCCCCCCCCCCCCCCCCCCCCCCCCCCCCCCCCCCCCCCCCCCCCCCCCCCCCCCCCCCCCCCCCCCCCCCCCCCCCCCCCCCCCCCCCCCCCCCCCCCCCCCCCCCCCCCCCCCCCCCCCCCCCCCCCCCCCCCCCCCCCCCCCCCCCCCCCCCCCCCCCCCCCCCCCCCCCCCCCCCCCCCCCCCCCCCCCCCCCCCCCCCCCCCCCCCCCCCCCCCCCCCCCCCCCCCCCCCCCCCCCCCCCCCCCCCCCCCCCCCCCCCCCCCCCCCCCCCCCCCCCCCCCCCCCCCCCCCCCCCCCCCCCCCCCCCCCCCCCCCCCCCCCCCCCCCCCCCCCCCCCCCCCCCCCCCCCCCCCCCCCCCCCCCCCCCCCCCCCCCCCCCCCCCCCCCCCCCCCCCCCCCCCCCCCCCCCCCCCCCCCCCCCCCCCCCCCCCCCCCCCCCCCCCCCCCCCCCCCCCCCCCCCCCCCCCCCCCCCCCCCCCCCCCCCCCCCCCCCCCCCCCCCCCCCCCCCCCCCCCCCCCCCCCCCCCCCCCCCCCCCCCCCCCCCCCCCCCCCCCCCCCCCCCCCCCCCCCCCCCCCCCCCCCCCCCCCCCCCCCCCCCCCCCCCCCCCCCCCCCCCCCCCCCCCCCCCCCCCCCCCCCCCCCCCCCCCCCCCCCCCCCCCCCCCCCCCCCCCCCCCCCCCCCCCCCCCCCCCCCCCCCCCCCCCCCCCCCCCCCCCCCCCCCCCCCCCCCCCCCCCCCCCCCCCCCCCCCCCCCCCCCCCCCCCCCCCCCCCCCCCCCCCCCCCCCCCCCCCCCCCCCCCCCCCCCCCCCCCCCCCCCCCCCCCCCCCCCCCCCCCCCCCCCCCCCCCCCCCCCCCCCCCCCCCCCCCCCCCCCCCCCCCCCCCCCCCCCCCCCCCCCCCCCCCCCCCCCCCCCCCCCCCCCCCCCCCCCCCCCCCCCCCCCCCCCCCCCCCCCCCCCCCCCCCCCCCCCCCCCCCCCCCCCCCCCCCCCCCCCCCCCCCCCCCCCCCCCCCCCCCCCCCCCCCCCCCCCCCCCCCCCCCCCCCCCCCCCCCCCCCCCCCCCCCCCCCCCCCCCCCCCCCCCCCCCCCCCCCCCCCCCCCCCCCCCCCCCCCCCCCCCCCCCCCCCCCCCCCCCCCCCCCCCCCCCCCCCCCCCCCCCCCCCCCCCCCCCCCCCCCCCCCCCCCCCCCCCCCCCCCCCCCCCCCCCCCCCCCCCCCCCCCCCCCCCCCCCCCCCCCCCCCCCCCCCCCCCCCCCCCCCCCCCCCCCCCCCCCCCCCCCCCCCCCCCCCCCCCCCCCCCCCCCCCCCCCCCCCCCCCCCCCCCCCCCCCCCCCCCCCCCCCCCCCCCCCCCCCCCCCCCCCCCCCCCCCCCCCCCCCCCCCCCCCCCCCCCCCCCCCCCCCCCCCCCCCCCCCCCCCCCCCCCCCCCCCCCCCCCCCCCCCCCCCCCCCCCCCCCCCCCCCCCCCCCCCCCCCCCCCCCCCCCCCCCCCCCCCCCCCCCCCCCCCCCCCCCCCCCCCCCCCCCCCCCCCCCCCCCCCCCCCCCCCCCCCCCCCCCCCCCCCCCCCCCCCCCCCCCCCCCCCCCCCCCCCCCCCCCCCCCCCCCCCCCCCCCCCCCCCCCCCCCCCCCCCCCCCCCCCCCCCCCCCCCCCCCCCCCCCCCCCCCCCCCCCCCCCCCCCCCCCCCCCCCCCCCCCCCCCCCCCCCCCCCCCCCCCCCCCCCCCCCCCCCCCCCCCCCCCCCCCCCCCCCCCCCCCCCCCCCCCCCCCCCCCCCCCCCCCCCCCCCCCCCCCCCCCCCCCCCCCCCCCCCCCCCCCCCCCCCCCCCCCCCCCCCCCCCCCCCCCCCCCCCCCCCCCCCCCCCCCCCCCCCCCCCCCCCCCCCCCCCCCCCCCCCCCCCCCCCCCCCCCCCCCCCCCCCCCCCCCCCCCCCCCCCCCCCCCCCCCCCCCCCCCCCCCCCCCCCCCCCCCCCCCCCCCCCCCCCCCCCCCCCCCCCCCCCCCCCCCCCCCCCCCCCCCCCCCCCCCCCCCCCCCCCCCCCCCCCCCCCCCCCCCCCCCCCCCCCCCCCCCCCCCCCCCCCCCCCCCCCCCCCCCCCCCCCCCCCCCCCCCCCCCCCCCCCCCCCCCCCCCCCCCCCCCCCCCCCCCCCCCCCCCCCCCCCCCCCCCCCCCCCCCCCCCCCCCCCCCCCCCCCCCCCCCCCCCCCCCCCCCCCCCCCCCCCCCCCCCCCCCCCCCCCCCCCCCCCCCCCCCCCCCCCCCCCCCCCCCCCCCCCCCCCCCCCCCCCCCCCCCCCCCCCCCCCCCCCCCCCCCCCCCCCCCCCCCCCCCCCCCCCCCCCCCCCCCCCCCCCCCCCCCCCCCCCCCCCCCCCCCCCCCCCCCCCCCCCCCCCCCCCCCCCCCCCCCCCCCCCCCCCCCCCCCCCCCCCCCCCCCCCCCCCCCCCCCCCCCCCCCCCCCCCCCCCCCCCCCCCCCCCCCCCCCCCCCCCCCCCCCCCCCCCCCCCCCCCCCCCCCCCCCCCCCCCCCCCCCCCCCCCCCCCCCCCCCCCCCCCCCCCCCCCCCCCCCCCCCCCCCCCCCCCCCCCCCCCCCCCCCCCCCCCCCCCCCCCCCCCCCCCCCCCCCCCCCCCCCCCCCCCCCCCCCCCCCCCCCCCCCCCCCCCCCCCCCCCCCCCCCCCCCCCCCCCCCCCCCCCCCCCCCCCCCCCCCCCCCCCCCCCCCCCCCCCCCCCCCCCCCCCCCCCCCCCCCCCCCCCCCCCCCCCCCCCCCCCCCCCCCCCCCCCCCCCCCCCCCCCCCCCCCCCCCCCCCCCCCCCCCCCCCCCCCCCCCCCCCCCCCCCCCCCCCCCCCCCCCCCCCCCCCCCCCCCCCCCCCCCCCCCCCCCCCCCCCCCCCCCCCCCCCCCCCCCCCCCCCCCCCCCCCCCCCCCCCCCCCCCCCCCCCCCCCCCCCCCCCCCCCCCCCCCCCCCCCCCCCCCCCCCCCCCCCCCCCCCCCCCCCCCCCCCCCCCCCCCCCCCCCCCCCCCCCCCCCCCCCCCCCCCCCCCCCCCCCCCCCCCCCCCCCCCCCCCCCCCCCCCCCCCCCCCCCCCCCCCCCCCCCCCCCCCCCCCCCCCCCCCCCCCCCCCCCCCCCCCCCCCCCCCCCCCCCCCCCCCCCCCCCCCCCCCCCCCCCCCCCCCCCCCCCCCCCCCCCCCCCCCCCCCCCCCCCCCCCCCCCCCCCCCCCCCCCCCCCCCCCCCCCCCCCCCCCCCCCCCCCCCCCCCCCCCCCCCCCCCCCCCCCCCCCCCCCCCCCCCCCCCCCCCCCCCCCCCCCCCCCCCCCCCCCCCCCCCCCCCCCCCCCCCCCCCCCCCCCCCCCCCCCCCCCCCCCCCCCCCCCCCCCCCCCCCCCCCCCCCCCCCCCCCCCCCCCCCCCCCCCCCCCCCCCCCCCCCCCCCCCCCCCCCCCCCCCCCCCCCCCCCCCCCCCCCCCCCCCCCCCCCCCCCCCCCCCCCCCCCCCCCCCCCCCCCCCCCCCCCCCCCCCCCCCCCCCCCCCCCCCCCCCCCCCCCCCCCCCCCCCCCCCCCCCCCCCCCCCCCCCCCCCCCCCCCCCCCCCCCCCCCCCCCCCCCCCCCCCCCCCCCCCCCCCCCCCCCCCCCCCCCCCCCCCCCCCCCCCCCCCCCCCCCCCCCCCCCCCCCCCCCCCCCCCCCCCCCCCCCCCCCCCCCCCCCCCCCCCCCCCCCCCCCCCCCCCCCCCCCCCCCCCCCCCCCCCCCCCCCCCCCCCCCCCCCCCCCCCCCCCCCCCCCCCCCCCCCCCCCCCCCCCCCCCCCCCCCCCCCCCCCCCCCCCCCCCCCCCCCCCCCCCCCCCCCCCCCCCCCCCCCCCCCCCCCCCCCCCCCCCCCCCCCCCCCCCCCCCCCCCCCCCCCCCCCCCCCCCCCCCCCCCCCCCCCCCCCCCCCCCCCCCCCCCCCCCCCCCCCCCCCCCCCCCCCCCCCCCCCCCCCCCCCCCCCCCCCCCCCCCCCCCCCCCCCCCCCCCCCCCCCCCCCCCCCCCCCCCCCCCCCCCCCCCCCCCCCCCCCCCCCCCCCCCCCCCCCCCCCCCCCCCCCCCCCCCCCCCCCCCCCCCCCCCCCCCCCCCCCCCCCCCCCCCCCCCCCCCCCCCCCCCCCCCCCCCCCCCCCCCCCCCCCCCCCCCCCCCCCCCCCCCCCCCCCCCCCCCCCCCCCCCCCCCCCCCCCCCCCCCCCCCCCCCCCCCCCCCCCCCCCCCCCCCCCCCCCCCCCCCCCCCCCCCCCCCCCCCCCCCCCCCCCCCCCCCCCCCCCCCCCCCCCCCCCCCCCCCCCCCCCCCCCCCCCCCCCCCCCCCCCCCCCCCCCCCCCCCCCCCCCCCCCCCCCCCCCCCCCCCCCCCCCCCCCCCCCCCCCCCCCCCCCCCCCCCCCCCCCCCCCCCCCCCCCCCCCCCCCCCCCCCCCCCCCCCCCCCCCCCCCCCCCCCCCCCCCCCCCCCCCCCCCCCCCCCCCCCCCCCCCCCCCCCCCCCCCCCCCCCCCCCCCCCCCCCCCCCCCCCCCCCCCCCCCCCCCCCCCCCCCCCCCCCCCCCCCCCCCCCCCCCCCCCCCCCCCCCCCCCCCCCCCCCCCCCCCCCCCCCCCCCCCCCCCCCCCCCCCCCCCCCCCCCCCCCCCCCCCCCCCCCCCCCCCCCCCCCCCCCCCCCCCCCCCCCCCCCCCCCCCCCCCCCCCCCCCCCCCCCCCCCCCCCCCCCCCCCCCCCCCCCCCCCCCCCCCCCCCCCCCCCCCCCCCCCCCCCCCCCCCCCCCCCCCCCCCCCCCCCCCCCCCCCCCCCCCCCCCCCCCCCCCCCCCCCCCCCCCCCCCCCCCCCCCCCCCCCCCCCCCCCCCCCCCCCCCCCCCCCCCCCCCCCCCCCCCCCCCCCCCCCCCCCCCCCCCCCCCCCCCCCCCCCCCCCCCCCCCCCCCCCCCCCCCCCCCCCCCCCCCCCCCCCCCCCCCCCCCCCCCCCCCCCCCCCCCCCCCCCCCCCCCCCCCCCCCCCCCCCCCCCCCCCCCCCCCCCCCCCCCCCCCCCCCCCCCCCCCCCCCCCCCCCCCCCCCCCCCCCCCCCCCCCCCCCCCCCCCCCCCCCCCCCCCCCCCCCCCCCCCCCCCCCCCCCCCCCCCCCCCCCCCCCCCCCCCCCCCCCCCCCCCCCCCCCCCCCCCCCCCCCCCCCCCCCCCCCCCCCCCCCCCCCCCCCCCCCCCCCCCCCCCCCCCCCCCCCCCCCCCCCCCCCCCCCCCCCCCCCCCCCCCCCCCCCCCCCCCCCCCCCCCCCCCCCCCCCCCCCCCCCCCCCCCCCCCCCCCCCCCCCCCCCCCCCCCCCCCCCCCCCCCCCCCCCCCCCCCCCCCCCCCCCCCCCCCCCCCCCCCCCCCCCCCCCCCCCCCCCCCCCCCCCCCCCCCCCCCCCCCCCCCCCCCCCCCCCCCCCCCCCCCCCCCCCCCCCCCCCCCCCCCCCCCCCCCCCCCCCCCCCCCCCCCCCCCCCCCCCCCCCCCCCCCCCCCCCCCCCCCCCCCCCCCCCCCCCCCCCCCCCCCCCCCCCCCCCCCCCCCCCCCCCCCCCCCCCCCCCCCCCCCCCCCCCCCCCCCCCCCCCCCCCCCCCCCCCCCCCCCCCCCCCCCCCCCCCCCCCCCCCCCCCCCCCCCCCCCCCCCCCCCCCCCCCCCCCCCCCCCCCCCCCCCCCCCCCCCCCCCCCCCCCCCCCCCCCCCCCCCCCCCCCCCCCCCCCCCCCCCCCCCCCCCCCCCCCCCCCCCCCCCCCCCCCCCCCCCCCCCCCCCCCCCCCCCCCCCCCCCCCCCCCCCCCCCCCCCCCCCCCCCCCCCCCCCCCCCCCCCCCCCCCCCCCCCCCCCCCCCCCCCCCCCCCCCCCCCCCCCCCCCCCCCCCCCCCCCCCCCCCCCCCCCCCCCCCCCCCCCCCCCCCCCCCCCCCCCCCCCCCCCCCCCCCCCCCCCCCCCCCCCCCCCCCCCCCCCCCCCCCCCCCCCCCCCCCCCCCCCCCCCCCCCCCCCCCCCCCCCCCCCCCCCCCCCCCCCCCCCCCCCCCCCCCCCCCCCCCCCCCCCCCCCCCCCCCCCCCCCCCCCCCCCCCCCCCCCCCCCCCCCCCCCCCCCCCCCCCCCCCCCCCCCCCCCCCCCCCCCCCCCCCCCCCCCCCCCCCCCCCCCCCCCCCCCCCCCCCCCCCCCCCCCCCCCCCCCCCCCCCCCCCCCCCCCCCCCCCCCCCCCCCCCCCCCCCCCCCCCCCCCCCCCCCCCCCCCCCCCCCCCCCCCCCCCCCCCCCCCCCCCCCCCCCCCCCCCCCCCCCCCCCCCCCCCCCCCCCCCCCCCCCCCCCCCCCCCCCCCCCCCCCCCCCCCCCCCCCCCCCCCCCCCCCCCCCCCCCCCCCCCCCCCCCCCCCCCCCCCCCCCCCCCCCCCCCCCCCCCCCCCCCCCCCCCCCCCCCCCCCCCCCCCCCCCCCCCCCCCCCCCCCCCCCCCCCCCCCCCCCCCCCCCCCCCCCCCCCCCCCCCCCCCCCCCCCCCCCCCCCCCCCCCCCCCCCCCCCCCCCCCCCCCCCCCCCCCCCCCCCCCCCCCCCCCCCCCCCCCCCCCCCCCCCCCCCCCCCCCCCCCCCCCCCCCCCCCCCCCCCCCCCCCCCCCCCCCCCCCCCCCCCCCCCCCCCCCCCCCCCCCCCCCCCCCCCCCCCCCCCCCCCCCCCCCCCCCCCCCCCCCCCCCCCCCCCCCCCCCCCCCCCCCCCCCCCCCCCCCCCCCCCCCCCCCCCCCCCCCCCCCCCCCCCCCCCCCCCCCCCCCCCCCCCCCCCCCCCCCCCCCCCCCCCCCCCCCCCCCCCCCCCCCCCCCCCCCCCCCCCCCCCCCCCCCCCCCCCCCCCCCCCCCCCCCCCCCCCCCCCCCCCCCCCCCCCCCCCCCCCCCCCCCCCCCCCCCCCCCCCCCCCCCCCCCCCCCCCCCCCCCCCCCCCCCCCCCCCCCCCCCCCCCCCCCCCCCCCCCCCCCCCCCCCCCCCCCCCCCCCCCCCCCCCCCCCCCCCCCCCCCCCCCCCCCCCCCCCCCCCCCCCCCCCCCCCCCCCCCCCCCCCCCCCCCCCCCCCCCCCCCCCCCCCCCCCCCCCCCCCCCCCCCCCCCCCCCCCCCCCCCCCCCCCCCCCCCCCCCCCCCCCCCCCCCCCCCCCCCCCCCCCCCCCCCCCCCCCCCCCCCCCCCCCCCCCCCCCCCCCCCCCCCCCCCCCCCCCCCCCCCCCCCCCCCCCCCCCCCCCCCCCCCCCCCCCCCCCCCCCCCCCCCCCCCCCCCCCCCCCCCCCCCCCCCCCCCCCCCCCCCCCCCCCCCCCCCCCCCCCCCCCCCCCCCCCCCCCCCCCCCCCCCCCCCCCCCCCCCCCCCCCCCCCCCCCCCCCCCCCCCCCCCCCCCCCCCCCCCCCCCCCCCCCCCCCCCCCCCCCCCCCCCCCCCCCCCCCCCCCCCCCCCCCCCCCCCCCCCCCCCCCCCCCCCCCCCCCCCCCCCCCCCCCCCCCCCCCCCCCCCCCCCCCCCCCCCCCCCCCCCCCCCCCCCCCCCCCCCCCCCCCCCCCCCCCCCCCCCCCCCCCCCCCCCCCCCCCCCCCCCCCCCCCCCCCCCCCCCCCCCCCCCCCCCCCCCCCCCCCCCCCCCCCCCCCCCCCCCCCCCCCCCCCCCCCCCCCCCCCCCCCCCCCCCCCCCCCCCCCCCCCCCCCCCCCCCCCCCCCCCCCCCCCCCCCCCCCCCCCCCCCCCCCCCCCCCCCCCCCCCCCCCCCCCCCCCCCCCCCCCCCCCCCCCCCCCCCCCCCCCCCCCCCCCCCCCCCCCCCCCCCCCCCCCCCCCCCCCCCCCCCCCCCCCCCCCCCCCCCCCCCCCCCCCCCCCCCCCCCCCCCCCCCCCCCCCCCCCCCCCCCCCCCCCCCCCCCCCCCCCCCCCCCCCCCCCCCCCCCCCCCCCCCCCCCCCCCCCCCCCCCCCCCCCCCCCCCCCCCCCCCCCCCCCCCCCCCCCCCCCCCCCCCCCCCCCCCCCCCCCCCCCCCCCCCCCCCCCCCCCCCCCCCCCCCCCCCCCCCCCCCCCCCCCCCCCCCCCCCCCCCCCCCCCCCCCCCCCCCCCCCCCCCCCCCCCCCCCCCCCCCCCCCCCCCCCCCCCCCCCCCCCCCCCCCCCCCCCCCCCCCCCCCCCCCCCCCCCCCCCCCCCCCCCCCCCCCCCCCCCCCCCCCCCCCCCCCCCCCCCCCCCCCCCCCCCCCCCCCCCCCCCCCCCCCCCCCCCCCCCCCCCCCCCCCCCCCCCCCCCCCCCCCCCCCCCCCCCCCCCCCCCCCCCCCCCCCCCCCCCCCCCCCCCCCCCCCCCCCCCCCCCCCCCCCCCCCCCCCCCCCCCCCCCCCCCCCCCCCCCCCCCCCCCCCCCCCCCCCCCCCCCCCCCCCCCCCCCCCCCCCCCCCCCCCCCCCCCCCCCCCCCCCCCCCCCCCCCCCCCCCCCCCCCCCCCCCCCCCCCCCCCCCCCCCCCCCCCCCCCCCCCCCCCCCCCCCCCCCCCCCCCCCCCCCCCCCCCCCCCCCCCCCCCCCCCCCCCCCCCCCCCCCCCCCCCCCCCCCCCCCCCCCCCCCCCCCCCCCCCCCCCCCCCCCCCCCCCCCCCCCCCCCCCCCCCCCCCCCCCCCCCCCCCCCCCCCCCCCCCCCCCCCCCCCCCCCCCCCCCCCCCCCCCCCCCCCCCCCCCCCCCCCCCCCCCCCCCCCCCCCCCCCCCCCCCCCCCCCCCCCCCCCCCCCCCCCCCCCCCCCCCCCCCCCCCCCCCCCCCCCCCCCCCCCCCCCCCCCCCCCCCCCCCCCCCCCCCCCCCCCCCCCCCCCCCCCCCCCCCCCCCCCCCCCCCCCCCCCCCCCCCCCCCCCCCCCCCCCCCCCCCCCCCCCCCCCCCCCCCCCCCCCCCCCCCCCCCCCCCCCCCCCCCCCCCCCCCCCCCCCCCCCCCCCCCCCCCCCCCCCCCCCCCCCCCCCCCCCCCCCCCCCCCCCCCCCCCCCCCCCCCCCCCCCCCCCCCCCCCCCCCCCCCCCCCCCCCCCCCCCCCCCCCCCCCCCCCCCCCCCCCCCCCCCCCCCCCCCCCCCCCCCCCCCCCCCCCCCCCCCCCCCCCCCCCCCCCCCCCCCCCCCCCCCCCCCCCCCCCCCCCCCCCCCCCCCCCCCCCCCCCCCCCCCCCCCCCCCCCCCCCCCCCCCCCCCCCCCCCCCCCCCCCCCCCCCCCCCCCCCCCCCCCCCCCCCCCCCCCCCCCCCCCCCCCCCCCCCCCCCCCCCCCCCCCCCCCCCCCCCCCCCCCCCCCCCCCCCCCCCCCCCCCCCCCCCCCCCCCCCCCCCCCCCCCCCCCCCCCCCCCCCCCCCCCCCCCCCCCCCCCCCCCCCCCCCCCCCCCCCCCCCCCCCCCCCCCCCCCCCCCCCCCCCCCCCCCCCCCCCCCCCCCCCCCCCCCCCCCCCCCCCCCCCCCCCCCCCCCCCCCCCCCCCCCCCCCCCCCCCCCCCCCCCCCCCCCCCCCCCCCCCCCCCCCCCCCCCCCCCCCCCCCCCCCCCCCCCCCCCCCCCCCCCCCCCCCCCCCCCCCCCCCCCCCCCCCCCCCCCCCCCCCCCCCCCCCCCCCCCCCCCCCCCCCCCCCCCCCCCCCCCCCCCCCCCCCCCCCCCCCCCCCCCCCCCCCCCCCCCCCCCCCCCCCCCCCCCCCCCCCCCCCCCCCCCCCCCCCACTCTAGATAATTCTAGAGCAAAAGTTTCCTCAAGAGATTCCTTGGTGGTTTGTTCAAGTTCAAGAGCTTGAGAGAGGTCCGCGATCTCATTAGCATAATCACGCTCATGACCTTCCATTTTCTCAATGGTGACCTCATGCTCCTCAAGATGAGATTCCAACCCCTCAATGTATTTCTTGCCCTCAATGGCAATAGACATGATTTCCATGAAGTTGGAACAAGCAATTTCATTCTTATGAAGAACTTTATAAATCATTTCCCCCTTAATTTTTAAGGAGGCAACATTATCATTCTCTTCATCATTATCCTCATCATCATTAGCATCAACATCATCATCAAGAGACACATTGGGGTTCAAAGTAGGAGATACCTTTGAAGCCTTAGCCATAAGGCAAAAGGCAATAGATGATGATGTAGGATCCCTTGAGGCACCATTCAAGACCACATCTTGTTCCATGGAGTGTTGGGTTTCCTCTACATTGTTAGCACAACAACTAGAGGAAATACAAGTATTTTTATTATGGCAACAAGACATAGCAAGCATATCATCATGAGATTTGGACAAGCAGTTTCTACATGATATGCGAGGACTATAAACACAAGCATGTGAACCATCTAGGGTGCTCGAAGTGTTAAAGTCCAAACAAGGAGCATTGCAATAAGATAGTGATGACGGATCATCAACAATAAGCCCACTATCATCATTGCAATGATCAACACTACTCACCATATCATGTAAACAATTTAAGTACAAGTTACCGCAAGGAGGCACATTGGATATAAGATAGAAACTTGATAATCCAAATGACTTGGCTTGAGACAATATGAATGATGAAGACCCCTTAATTCTTCATAATGTAGCCAAATCTCCAATGCCCTCCACAAACACCTATTGATCAAGTTTTAGCTTGTTGGTCCCCAACCAAGTTGGGTCCTAAAAGGTTAGTCACAATAGGCTTGGCTACCCAAATGGTTCTTTTCTTGACACCACTTTGAGTACCAACAAACTTGGCAAACACATTGCCAACCTTATCCTTTCCAAGAGAATAGATATCATCAATTAGAATAGGGTTGGATAAGGTACCATTCGTGCATGAAGAAGCGACGTGACCTTTCTCACGACATAAGTAGCAACGTCTACTCTTCACTTTCTTCTCACTTGATTTCTCAACTTGAGAAGCATTAACTTGAGTTTTCTTGAGAAGAGGCCTTTCTTCAACTTGAGGTTGAGCATGAGATTGAACTTGTGGCCGCTTCCCTTGTTGCTTGTCACTATGAGGCTTCTTCTTCAAAGGGCAAGATCTAACATGGTGCCCTTCAATCTTGCACTTGAAGCAAACAATCTTGGCCGAATTCTTGACTTGTTCTTGGCCCTTCTTGTTGTTGTTCTTGGACTTCTTCTTCTTATTGGAGTTGAATCCAAGTCCACCCTTGTCATTGGGGGATTTTTGCACACTCAAGATATTGTTGAGTGTGGACTTCCCTTCATGACACTTTTCCAAGTCCATCTTCAAAGAAGTGACTTGGGCCTTGAGCTCTTTGATTTCCTCTACATGGTTAGTATCAACACAAGTACTAGAGGAAGTATAAGCTTCATCGTTAGAGCAACAAGGCAAGGAAAGTAATTCATCACAAGAGGTAGCAACATTATGAGTAGATGAATTACGAGGACTAGCACATGGCAATAAAGCATTTTGACTAGAAGTAGTGCTCATGTCCACATGAGACTCGCTAGATGTTACCTTAGTAACCATAGCCTCATGAGCTAACTTTAGCACATTATGGGATACTAAAAGATCATCATGAGAGCTTGTGAGCTTTAC
>JAAAWM010009419.1:0-23154 GCA_036873465.1 Thinopyrum obtusiflorum | reverse complement strand
TTCTTTGATTGTGGGTTATCAAGATCAACAACAGGTTCAATTTCTACATCATTTTCATTGCTAGGTTGAGCATCGACATGAACATCATTATTAACATTATCACTAGGTTCATGCTCATCACCAGATTGTGTTTCAGCATAAGAAATAGAATTATCATTGGGATTCTCAGGTGTGTCAACAAGAGGTTCACTAGAAGCATGCAAAGTCCTATCATTTTTAATTTTCTTCTTCTTAGAAGAACTAGGTGCATCAACATTAGTTCTCTGAGAATCTTGCTCAATTCCCTTAGGGTGGAAGTTTTTTTGCTGCAACACACAAAAGGCTTTTGCGGTTACCCGGTTAACCGTTGGAGCATCAAACGACCTCCAAATGGAACGAACTTGACAGGTGGCCTACCGGTGGTATACCAAGGCCACTTGACAAGACTCGGTCCATTCCGAGAACGTTTAACACCCGCTCACGAAAATAAACACGAGGGGTGCGCCGGTGCACGTGGGAGTGTCGGATTGCAAAACGGACAACGGGGAAAATGCTCGGATGCATGAGACGAACACGTATGCAAATGAGATGCGCATGATGACATGATATGAAATGCATGACATGAACAAAAATGCAAAACGAAAACGAAACCCAACCACGGAGGGAATATCATAACACATAGACGAAAATGGCAAGAGTTGGAGTTACAAATATGGAAAGTTACATCCGGGGTGTTACACCACGTGGGGTCCACGAGGCAGGGGGTACGCCCCAGGATCCTCGTGGCCAGGTGGTGGCCCCCCTTTGCTGTGTTCTCAGTGCCAGATATTCTTAAATATTCTACAAAAAATCATATTTCGTTTTCGGGACATTTGGAGAACTTCTATTTTCAGAGTATTTTTTATTGCAAGGATAATTCAGAAAATAGACATGAAATACTATTTTTGCTTTATTTAATCTAAATAACAGAAAGTAAAAGGAGGGTACAGAGAGTTTTGCTTTCTAACTTCATCCATCTCATGATCATCAAAAGGAATCCACTAACAAGGTTGATCAAGTCTTGTTAACAAACTCATTCCGAATCGCATGAAACCGGAGAATCTTCGAATAGCACTAGGTTACCCCAACGGGGATATGAACATCCCCAATAATAAGAATATCATATTTCTTCTTGACAGTGGGAAGAGGAAATTCAAAACCTCAAATAGTAATCATTGGAATTTTTCCAATAGAATTGATCTTGGACTTGAGGTTGTTTCCTCGGAAAGTGTACCGTATGCTCATTACCATTAACATGAAAAGTGACATTGCCTTTGTTGCAATCAATAACAGCCCCTGCAGTATTCAAAAAGGGTCTACCAAGGATAATCGACATACTATCGTACTCGGGAATATCAAGAATAACAAAGTCCGTTAAAATAGTAACGTTTGCAACCACAACAGGCACATCCTCACAAATACCGACGGGTATAGCAGTTGATTTATCGGACATTTGCGAAAATATTTCAGTAGGTGTCAACTTATTCAAATCAAGTCTACGATATAAAGAGAGAGGCATAACACTAACACCGGCTCCAAGATCACATAAAGCAGTTTTAACATAGTTTCTTTTAATGGAGCATGGATAGTTGGTACTCTGGGATCTCCTAGTTTCTTAGGTATTCCACCTTTAAAAGTGTAATTAGCAAGCATGGTGGAAATTTCAGCTTCCAGTATCTTTCTTTTATTTGTAACAATATCCTTCATATACTTAGCACAAGGATTCATTTTAAGCATATCAGTCAAATGCATACGCAAAAGGATAGGTCTAATCATTTCAGCAAAGCGCTCAAAATCCTCATCATCCTTTTTCTTGGATGGTTTAGGAGGAAAAGGCATGGGTTTCTGAACCCAGGGTTCTCTTTCTTTACCGTGCTTCCTAGCAACGAAGTCTCTCTTATCATAACGCCCCCCCCCCCCCCCCCCCCCCCCCCCCCCCCCCCCCCCCCCCCCCCCCCCCCCCCCCCCCCCCCCCCCCCCCCCCCCCCCCCCCCCCCCCCCCCCCCCCCCCCCCCCCCCCCCCCCCCCCCCCCCCCCCCCCCCCCCCCCCCCCCCCCCCCCCCCCCCCCCCCCCCCCCCCCCCCCCCCCCCCCCCCCCCCCCCCCCCCCCCCCCCCCCCCCCCCCCCCCCCCCCCCCCCCCCCCCCCCCCCCCCCCCCCCCCCCCCCCCCCCCCCCCCCCCCCCCCCCCCCCCCCCCCCCCCCCCCCCCCCCCCCCCCCCCCCCCCCCCCCCCCCCCCCCCCCCCCCCCCCCCCCCCCCCCCCCCCCCCCCCCCCCCCCCCCCCCCCCCCCCCCCCCCCCCCCCCCCCCCCCCCCCCCCCCCCCCCCCCCCCCCCCCCCCCCCCCCCCCCCCCCCCCCCCCCCCCCCCCCCCCCCCCCCCCCCCCCCCCCCCCCCCCCCCCCCCCCCCCCCCCCCCCCCCCCCCCCCCCCCCCCCCCCCCCCCCCCCCCCCCCCCCCCCCCCCCCCCCCCCCCCCCCCCCCCCCCCCCCCCCCCCCCCCCCCCCCCCCCCCCCCCCCCCCCCCCCCCCCCCCCCCCCCCCCCCCCCCCCCCCCCCCCCCCCCCCCCCCCCCCCCCCCCCCCCCCCCCCCCCCCCCCCCCCCCCCCCCCCCCCCCCCCCCCCCCCCCCCCCCCCCCCCCCCCCCCCCCCCCCCCCCCCCCCCCCCCCCCCCCCCCCCCCCCCCCCCCCCCCCCCCCCCCCCCCCCCCCCCCCCCCCCCCCCCCCCCCCCCCCCCCCCCCCCCCCCCCCCCCCCCCCCCCCCCCCCCCCCCCCCCCCCCCCCCCCCCCCCCCCCCCCCCCCCCCCCCCCCCCCCCCCCCCCCCCCCCCCCCCCCCCCCCCCCCCCCCCCCCCCCCCCCCCCCCCCCCCCCCCCCCCCCCCCCCCCCCCCCCCCCCCCCCCCCCCCCCCCCCCCCCCCCCCCCCCCCCCCCCCCCCCCCCCCCCCCCCCCCCCCCCCCCCCCCCCCCCCCCCCCCCCCCCCCCCCCCCCCCCCCCCCCCCCCCCCCCCCCCCCCCCCCCCCCCCCCCCCCCCCCCCCCCCCCCCCCCCCCCCCCCCCCCCCCCCCCCCCCCCCCCCCCCCCCCCCCCCCCCCCCCCCCCCCCCCCCCCCCCCCCCCCCCCCCCCCCCCCCCCCCCCCCCCCCCCCCCCCCCCCCCCCCCCCCCCCCCCCCCCCCCCCCCCCCCCCCCCCCCCCCCCCCCCCCCCCCCCCCCCCCCCCCCCCCCCCCCCCCCCCCCCCCCCCCCCCCCCCCCCCCCCCCCCCCCCCCCCCCCCCCCCCCCCCCCCCCCCCCCCCCCCCCCCCCCCCCCCCCCCCCCCCCCCCCCCCCCCCCCCCCCCCCCCCCCCCCCCCCCCCCCCCCCCCCCCCCCCCCCCCCCCCCCCCCCCCCCCCCCCCCCCCCCCCCCCCCCCCCCCCCCCCCCCCCCCCCCCCCCCCCCCCCCCCCCCCCCCCCCCCCCCCCCCCCCCCCCCCCCCCCCCCCCCCCCCCCCCCCCCCCCCCCCCCCCCCCCCCCCCCCCCCCCCCCCCCCCCCCCCCCCCCCCCCCCCCCCCCCCCCCCCCCCCCCCCCCCCCCCCCCCCCCCCCCCCCCCCCCCCCCCCCCCCCCCCCCCCCCCCCCCCCCCCCCCCCCCCCCCCCCCCCCCCCCCCCCCCCCCCCCCCCCCCCCCCCCCCCCCCCCCCCCCCCCCCCCCCCCCCCCCCCCCCCCCCCCCCCCCCCCCCCCCCCCCCCCCCCCCCCCCCCCCCCCCCCCCCCCCCCCCCCCCCCCCCCCCCCCCCCCCCCCCCCCCCCCCCCCCCCCCCCCCCCCCCCCCCCCCCCCCCCCCCCCCCCCCCCCCCCCCCCCCCCCCCCCCCCCCCCCCCCCCCCCCCCCCCCCCCCCCCCCCCCCCCCCCCCCCCCCCCCCCCCCCCCCCCCCCCCCCCCCCCCCCCCCCCCCCCCCCCCCCCCCCCCCCCCCCCCCCCCCCCCCCCCCCCCCCCCCCCCCCCCCCCCCCCCCCCCCCCCCCCCCCCCCCCCCCCCCCCCCCCCCCCCCCCCCCCCCCCCCCCCCCCCCCCCCCCCCCCCCCCCCCCCCCCCCCCCCCCCCCCCCCCCCCCCCCCCCCCCCCCCCCCCCCCCCCCCCCCCCCCCCCCCCCCCCCCCCCCCCCCCCCCCCCCCCCCCCCCCCCCCCCCCCCCCCCCCCCCCCCCCCCCCCCCCCCCCCCCCCCCCCCCCCCCCCCCCCCCCCCCCCCCCCCCCCCCCCCCCCCCCCCCCCCCCCCCCCCCCCCCCCCCCCCCCCCCCCCCCCCCCCCCCCCCCCCCCCCCCCCCCCCCCCCCCCCCCCCCCCCCCCCCCCCCCCCCCCCCCCCCCCCCCCCCCCCCCCCCCCCCCCCCCCCCCCCCCCCCCCCCCCCCCCCCCCCCCCCCCCCCCCCCCCCCCCCCCCCCCCCCCCCCCCCCCCCCCCCCCCCCCCCCCCCCCCCCCCCCCCCCCCCCCCCCCCCCCCCCCCCCCCCCCCCCCCCCCCCCCCCCCCCCCCCCCCCCCCCCCCCCCCCCCCCCCCCCCCCCCCCCCCCCCCCCCCCCCCCCCCCCCCCCCCCCCCCCCCCCCCCCCCCCCCCCCCCCCCCCCCCCCCCCCCCCCCCCCCCCCCCCCCCCCCCCCCCCCCCCCCCCCCCCCCCCCCCCCCCCCCCCCCCCCCCCCCCCCCCCCCCCCCCCCCCCCCCCCCCCCCCCCCCCCCCCCCCCCCCCCCCCCCCCCCCCCCCCCCCCCCCCCCCCCCCCCCCCCCCCCCCCCCCCCCCCCCCCCCCCCCCCCCCCCCCCCCCCCCCCCCCCCCCCCCCCCCCCCCCCCCCCCCCCCCCCCCCCCCCCCCCCCCCCCCCCCCCCCCCCCCCCCCCCCCCCCCCCCCCCCCCCCCCCCCCCCCCCCCCCCCCCCCCCCCCCCCCCCCCCCCCCCCCCCCCCCCCCCCCCCCCCCCCCCCCCCCCCCCCCCCCCCCCCCCCCCCCCCCCCCCCCCCCCCCCCCCCCCCCCCCCCCCCCCCCCCCCCCCCCCCCCCCCCCCCCCCCCCCCCCCCCCCCCCCCCCCCCCCCCCCCCCCCCCCCCCCCCCCCCCCCCCCCCCCCCCCCCCCCCCCCCCCCCCCCCCCCCCCCCCCCCCCCCCCCCCCCCCCCCCCCCCCCCCCCCCCCCCCCCCCCCCCCCCCCCCCCCCCCCCCCCCCCCCCCCCCCCCCCCCCCCCCCCCCCCCCCCCCCCCCCCCCCCCCCCCCCCCCCCCCCCCCCCCCCCCCCCCCCCCCCCCCCCCCCCCCCCCCCCCCCCCCCCCCCCCCCCCCCCCCCCCCCCCCCCCCCCCCCCCCCCCCCCCCCCCCCCCCCCCCCCCCCCCCCCCCCTGCATCATACTTGGTTGAGCATCATGCCTTGTTCATGTGTGGTGTGTTTACCATGTTGTGTGCTTCTTCTCGATAGTTCTCGTGCCGTTGCGATCGTGAGGATTCGTTCGTCTTCGTGGCTTCCTCTTCTTCATGGAATCGTTCTTCTTCCTAGCGGGATTTCAGGCAAGATGACCGTCACCTTGGATCTCATTACTATCATTGCTATGCTAGTTGCTTCGTTCTATCACTATGCTACGCCACCTATCACTTGCTCTTCAAGCCTCAGCTCTAAACTTTGCAACCTGATGTTATTTCTGCCATGTCCTGGAATTGTGCTAAGTCTGTGAAACTGTTATTATTTGCAATCTTGCCATGTCCTTTTGAGCATATTATAGTGATTTCTGGAGATAGCTCAGTGTTCGTGTTTGGTCATGCTTTACCTATACATCATTTCTATGCCTTTTGTTAGGGTGTTGTAGCATGTTGTTTTGATGCTTGCAAGATGCCTAGTTGCTGTTATGGACAGATTGTTGCTATATCTTGTTTGGAGTGTATGTGTTGCACCGTGGCTCCGTTTTGAGTGTGCTCTATATGAAACTTTCTTAGTTTTGCATGTAGTTTCATATTATCATGTTGCATCCATGTTTTGAGAGGTTGACATGATGTTTGAATGCATTTTGCATCAATGCCATGTTTAACTTGTTTTGCTCATATCTTCTAGGTCGTAGCTCCGAATTAAAGGAACTTTATATGTAACTTGACTAGAATTTCGTGTAGATCATCTTGGTGCATCTTAACTTGCTGTTTAACAACTTGAACATAAGGCTTATTCAGATCTGGACCAATTTCGAAATTTGCATATGAGGACTTACCGGAATTGTTATATCTTGTTTCCGGCATCATTTAAACTTGCTTTGATGCGTTGCTTTTGTATGCATCATCTCTTGCCATGAGTAGCTTCATGTAGCCTTGTCATGCATCATACTTGGTTGAGCATCATGCCGCGACCCGGGCCGGGAGGGCCGTCGATGGGCCCTGGCGGGCCCCTGGCAGCGGGGAGGAGAGAGGAGGCCGACGGGGGACACGTGGCAGCCTCCGGTTGGTGGCGGCCGGCGGCGCGGACATGTCCGGCACGGGCGGACACGTCCGGCGGCGGGAGGAAGGTGAGGGCTAGGGATTTATCTGGATTTTTGGACGTGGGAGGCCTTTATATAGTCATAGGGAGCTAGGAGAGGGATATTGAGGTGCGGTTTTCGCCCACATGATCGTGATCCGACGGCGAAGAGCATGGAGGGGAGTTTAGTGGGCTAGTGGGCTGTTGTGAAGGGGTGCTGGGCTGCAACGAGAAAGAGGTCCGGTGGTTAACGCGGTTAACCGCTGGGGCATCAAACGACCTCCAAATGGAACGAAATTTGACAGGCGGTCTACCGGTGATGTACCAAGACCACTCGTCAACTCTAGGCCCATTCCGAGAACGTTTTTCTCCCTCTCACGAAACAAGATCTGAGCAGTGCAACGAGTGCATGTGAGAGTGTCAGATTCTGAAACGGACAACGGAGAAAAAGACCGGAACGGATGCAAGTTTTGAAAAACATGCCGATGAAATGCAGATGATGACATGGCAAAGTGCAACACGCAATAAAATGAGATGGCAATGACAGGGAATAACTGTAGGACACCTGGCGCATCGGTCTCGAGGCGTTACACCTAATGCACGACCGGTGAAGCAGAAGGCGCGGCGGTAGTCCATAGAAAAGCAGTCGTTCATCGTCCAAGAGACCCGGAAGCTGCAAGATCCTAGTGTCAGTCGGGAGGTGCGGTACCCAGAATGGTTGGCGAACCCGGTCATCGTCCCCAAGAAGGGCGGAAAGGAGCGCATGTGCGTCGACTTCACCAACCTCAACAAGGCTTGCCCTCAAGACCCCTTTTCGCTTCCACATATTGACCAGATCGTCGACGCCACCGCCGAGTGCGACCTACTGTGCTTCCTGGACGCCTTCTCAGGCTATCACCAAATCAAGATGGCGGTACAAGATGTTAAGAAGACGACTTTCCTGACCCCACGCGGAGTGTATTGCTACACCTGCATACCGTTTGGGCTGCGTAACTGTCACGCCCAATATGCGATCCTATCCGAGAGGAACTCGAAGGTCCCACCAAGGATAGAGCCGCATAATGAAATGCTTTTGCAAGGTGGATATCATTACATGGTACCAATACATAATAGATGGGGATACATACAAAGGGCATACACATGCCACAAGGATACATCAATACATCATACATGAGAACAACATCCGACTATGGATGAAACACAAACAGAAACTCAAACGACATCCACCCTGCTAGCCCAGGCTGCCGACCAGGAACCTATCCCCTGATTGAAGAAGAAGAAGAAGAAGAACTCCAAAGCAAGCAAACATCACTCTCACGTCAGATCATCGCAGTACATGCACCTGCAACTATTGTTGTAGTAATCTGTGAGCCACGAGGACTCAGCAATCCCATTACCATGGGTATCAAGACTAGCAAAGCCTAATGGGTATGGAATGGTTAAGTGGTGAGGTTGCAGCAAGTGACTAAGCATTGTATGGTGGCTAACTTACGAGTTCAAGAATAAGATGAGAAACTACACAACGGTCACAAACTAGTAATGATCAAGAAGTGATCCTGAACTACTTACGTTCAAACATAACCCAACCGTGTTCTCTTCTCGAACGTACACGAAAAGAGACAGTCACGGTTACACACGCGGTTGGTGTATTTTAGTTAGGTTTAGTTCAAGTCCACTACAACCGAATATTAACAAATTCCCATCTGCTCCACAACCACAGGCGCGGCTCTCAAAAGTTTAGACCCTGCAGTGGTGTCCCAACTTAGCCCATGACAAGCTCATGATCCACGGAGACAATCCTCCATCTCGGGACCCTTCGATCAGAACCGGAATCCCGGTGCACAAGACATTTCGACAATGGTAAAACAAGTCCAGCAAGACCTCCTGACGTGCTGACACCCTGATAGTAGCCACGCATATCTCGTCTCAGGCCACGATCGTATGGTACAAGCTACGAGTAAAACCTATCCTCGAGTTTCCCCGTGGTGGCCCCGCAGGCTGCCCAGTTTGGACCAACACTCATGAGGAGCATTGGCCCGGGTTGTTGATTAATTATCCTCGGGGTCCGGAAAGTCCCTATGCAAGTTTTAGTTGTTATTAGGCAAATGGAAAATCAATGTTGGGCCTTGCTGGAAGAGTTTTATTCAAAGCGAACTGCCAAGAGGGGCCCATAAACCCTCATCGTGTTAGGGACGCAAAATCAAGGAACATAACACCGTTATGACGGAAACTAGGGCGGCAAGAGTGGAAAAAAAACACCAGGCAAAAGGCTGAGCCTCCCACCCTTTACCAAGTATATAGATGCATTAATTAAATAAGAGATATTGTGATATCCCATGATATCCATGTCCCAACATGGAACAACCTGCAACTGCACCTCCAACTAGCAACACTATAAGAGGGGCTGAGCAAAGTGGTAACATAGCCAAACAACGGTTTGCTAGGATGGTGGAAAAGGTTAGCGACTATCATGGCAATTTGGGAGGCTTGATAAACAAGTGGTAGGTAGCGCGACATAGCGATACCATCGAGACAACTAGCATGGCAAAGATAGTAGTGAGATCCAAGGTGATAGTCATCTTTCCTGAAATCCCGCTAGGAAGAAGAACGAGTCCGTGAAGAAAACGAACTGCCGTAGACGAATCTAGCGTAGTCGAACGAATCCTCACGATCACAACGAAAGAGGAACTATCGAAGCAAACAACATGGTAAACACACAACAACTAAACAAGACATGATGCTCAACCAAGCATGATGCAGGACAAGGCTAAACGATGCTACTCATGGCAAGAGATGATGCATACAGGAACACCACACAAAAGCAAGTTTAAATGAGGCCAAAAACAACATATAACGATTCCGGTAAGTCCTCATATGCAAATGTCGAAATTGGTCCGGATATGATTAAAACACAATGTCAAAGTTGTTAAACAGCAAGTTAAGATGCACCATGATGATCTACACGGTTTTCTAGTGAAGTTACATATAAAGTTCATTTAATTCGGAGCTACGGCCTAAAAAATATGAGCAATACAAGCTAAACATGGCATTGATGCAAATGCAAGCAAAACATAATCACAAACACTCCAAACCATGGATGCAACATGGCATGATGAAATTACATGCAAAACCAAGCAAGTTTCATATAGAGCATGCTCCAAACGGAGCCACTGTTCAACACATACACTCAATACAAGTTTCAAACACAATCTGCCCAAAACAGCAACTAAGCACTTTGCAATCCAAGGAACAACATGGTAGAGGAAACACATAGACACAAACTTGATATGCACTCAAATTATAGATTACATGCTTCCAATAACATCAAGGTTCAGGTTCATAGGCATCAGGATTAATCCAATGAGATCAATGCAAAAAGCAACTTTATGACACAGATTAAAACTTGGTGAAAAACTGGGCATACGTGTGAGCAGGAATAACATGTTGACATGTTGGAGGTATGAAACAATGAAGCTACATTGCAAGAAGATAACAAACTAAAGCATGGCATTAAAGTACTAGTTAAACATGGCAAAACATGATTACTAAGCATCTCCATATAACCTCTAGATGAATGGCATTCATCAAGAGAATATTGCAGGTCATAACAGATTCTCAGACTTCGTGAAAACAGAGTAAGGCTGAAAACAGAGTCATGATGCATACTTTGAGACACCAAAAGTATATGCTACAGGAATGTTTCATGGAATAAAAGGGCGTGGCAAGCATGTAAATGTAGAGCACTACAAAACATGATCACTGAGCTACTGCTAGAAACTAGTAGAACATGCTCAAAATATCATGACAATAATGCAAATGATAACAACTTTACAGACAGTGAAATTACTAATCATGGTAGAAAACAGCATCAGGTTGCAATGTTTAGGGCTGGCAAACTACATGCTACAGGAACATATTAAGGCAACCAAGAGCATGGCATGCTAGTACAATATGCACTGAACAAAACTCCCTTACTTAACTTTGCCCAGAAGCTCATAGATAAGATAATAGCATCAATGCGAGATGGCAAGTTATGTTGACAGATTCAGACTTGTTTGCAAGCTTGTTGCACTCACTACAATGCATTTCGTACCATGAAACAAATTCTAGCAGTAAGATGGCATGTAAAAGAGCATGTTCATGTACAAAGTTATCACATATCATATTTGCATAATTATCCACAGAAATGACAAAACAACAATGTGATGTAAAATGACATGTGTGCAAACTTCCTCAAATGATGAAACTAATGCCACCACTTGATTGGTGGGATTTTTTTACCCCCAAAACATATATAATATGTCTATGTTGCAGTAGAAAAATAACCACAAATGCATTAAGAGAACCTGCCTAATATGGAATTAAATAGAAATGGGAAATTTCCAGAAGTGGAAATGTCCAGAATAGGACTTGCCCGAATGGGAAAGATTCCACATGCAAGAAATGGAATATGCCCTGGTATTAAATAAAAGAAATAGGATTTTGGGGGGAGAGACTGACAGGTGGGGCCACACAGTCAGTGACACGCTGATAAAACCACGCCCCCAAAAAAATATGTGCGGAGCCTGGGATTCGAACCCACGTCTCCTGGATAGCAAGGTGGGGTTCTGACCAGTCGGGCTAGGCGGGACTACTGAACCCAAAGTAGCTTCGCCCTTATTGAGTTAACCGAGGTGGATCAAGCTCCTCTGCAGAAATAGAGGAGGCGACGATGGCAATAGGGCCGGCAAGGCACGGCGGCGCGGAGCTGCAGGGGTGTGGCGTTGTGCGCGAGCATGGTTGCAAGGCAAAAACGGCAGGGTGTACGCACGTGGTGCAGATAGGTGTGCGTGTGCGCGACCTGGGAGCACAGGAGGGCGCACAGGGACCCAAGGCAAGCGCTTGAACTCGCTGCCGTGGTGGTCGACGGCGGACAAGCCCGACCCTCTCAGATCAGGGCCCAAGACGGCGCGACTACGATGCAAGGGAAAAAGGGGAGGCGCGGGTCATCACCGTGGGGTTTGTCGCTGGAGTCGCTTGAGCTTGGGGACGCAAGGAGCAACGGACTCGGTCGGCGTCAGGTTCATCCGAGGAAGAAGACGGAGGCGATGGCAAGTGGAGAACGGCCTTCGGCTTGGCGTTCATGTTGCAAGGGAAGAAGAGGATGCCGGCGTGGTGTCTTGACGTCTCGCAGCACCATCGAGGAAGCAGGTGGTCGACGGGAGCTCCTACGGAGGAGACGAGCTCTCGCACGTCACGGTCATGGCGATCAGGTAGCCAGGCAGCGGGCACGGTGAGGACCTACCATGGGCGGCGGCGAGAGAGGGGAAAGGAGAAACCCTAGGAGGGCGCGGGTGCTACTTATAAAGGGGCGTGGGCGTCGCTGGCCTCAACGTCCGTGAGGTCACGGCGCGACGTGGCGATCTCTCTCTCTCTTTGAAGCGAGGGAGACGGAGGGGGACGGAGCAGGTGGCCATAAGGGGAAGGGTCACTGGCAGTGGGCCCGGCGAGAGAGAGAGGAGAGAGTCGGCACTGGTGGGCTACGGGCGAGAGGAGAAACTAGGCCGGCCTGGAGGCCGAGGCCCAGGTGGCTGTAGCTGCTACTCGGCTGCGCGGCTGCTGCTACTGTTCCTTTTCTATTTCTTCAAACAGAAATAAAAGAGCAAAAGTCCAGTGGAATTGGAGAGTGTTGTGAGAGAAATGATAATATCCCTGGAGTCCAGAATTTGTGCAGAATTTGGATAAATTGCTTTGGTAATTTTTAGAGGTAGAAAAATAGTACAAGTTTGAATAAAACTCAACCTTGGGCCATTTTTGAACCCAACCAAAACAACTTCAAATGAGATGAAATCTGGCAGAGAGATTAAGAATGAGGTGCACTATCATCAGGAAAAGAATGAACATTAATGGTGGAGGGGAAAAGGTCACATGCCAAAATGAAAGAAAGAAGAAGGAAGGAGGAGGTGATGATGCATGATCATACATGGAGCAATCAACAAACATAATGTAGGGGCAATGCACATGATGGACTTGGAAACAACATGGATGATAGTATGCTATAATATGATGCATCAGGCAAAGGATGGCACAATGCAATATAACAAATGATGAACATGATGCAAGAAGCAAAATATGACAATTGAACTCAGCATGATCATGGCAACAAACATAGAGGAATGAAATATGCAAAATAATTATGATGATGCAACAAACAATTGTAACACACAATGTCAACGAAAATAAAAGAAGGTAACTGGAGCATCGGTCTCGGGGCATTACCGTAACGACAGAGCAACCCTCCAGCGGCTGATGCACATCGCTCTGGGCCAGCAGCTCGGGAGGAATGCTGAAGCATACGTCGACGACATAGTGGTGAAGTCTCGGGAGGAAAGGACCCTTATTGAAGACCTCAAAGAAACATTTGCCAGCATGCGTAGGGTGGATCTGTGACTCAACCCAAAGAAATCTGTGCTCGGCGTCCCGTCCAAAAAGCTGCTGGGTTTCTTGGTGTCGCACAGAGGGATAGAGGCTAACCCAGAGAAAGTCAAGGCCATAGAAAGGATGAGCCTGCCGCAGACTCCCAAGGAGATGCAGAAGCTGGCGGGTTGTGTGACCTCGATGGGGCGTTTCATCTCCAAGTTGGGAGAGCGCGCCCTCCCGTTCTTCAAGCTAATGAAAAAGAAGGAACCATTCAAGTGGACTCCGGAGGCTGACCAGGCTTTCCAAGACCTCAATAAGTACCTCACCAGCCCACCGGTGATGGTGGCGCCACGTCCCCTTGAGCCCCTGGTGCTCTACTTGGCTGGCACACCTCACTCAGCCAGCGCAGCGCTGGTGGCGGTAAGGGAGGAGCGCCTGGACAAGGGCTCATGACGGGGCACCCCGTCACCATATGGGGCACCGCGGTCTCAAGATGGCGCTCCCGAGGCTCCGACTGCGCTACTGGCCAACAATGCTCCTGAGACCACAGCCAGCCCCACAGGCAAAGGGTCTCCTAAGGACGGTACTCCTGAGGGCACGGCTGCCATGTCGGATGATAAGGCTCCTGAGGGCCCGCAGACTTAGGAGTTGCAGGACCTCACCAATGCCTCCTCCCTCGTCGAGCACCTGGTATACTTCATCAGCACGGTGTTGCGGGACGCGCGGGCATGCTACCCCATGCCACAGAAGCTACTGCTGGCGCTCCTCGTCGCCACCCGAAAGCTGTGCCACTACTTCCAAGGCCACCCCATCAAATTTGTCTTAGCTTACCCTCTAGAGAGGGTGCTCCAAAGCCCCAACGCTGTGGGAAGGGTCGCCGAGTGGAACATTGAGTTGCAGGTGTTCCAATTGGAGTTCAGCACCACCACGCTCATCAAGGGTGCGAACCTCGCTGACTTCGTGGTGGAGTGGACTGACATCCCTGACCATGAGGTGTGCGAGGACCGCTCCCTCATACCCAGTGACAAGGCACCAGATGGCTGGATCATGTACTTCGATGGCGCGTTCTCATGCCAGGGCGCGGGGGCTGGAGCTGTGCTTATTTCACCCACCAAAGATAAGCTCTACTACGCCGTGCAACTCTGCTTCCAACACGGCAAGAAGGTCTCCAACAACATTCCGGAGTATGAGGGCCTGATTGTGGGCATCAAGGCTGCCGCAACACTGGGGTTAGGCGCCTCACCATCAGGGGCAACTCGCAGCTCCTCGTCAACTTCTCCAACAAGGAGTACAAACCAAAGGATGAGAACATGGAGGCATACCTTGAGGAGGTACGCAAAATTGAGAAACGATTCTTGGGCCTGGAATTGCAGCACGTGCCGTGAGGCACAAACAAGGAGGTGGATGATATCACTAAGAGGGTGTCTCGGCGTCTGCCCCAGGAGCCTGGCGTCTTCGAGGAGCGGCTCTTCAAGCCGTCTGCAGCTCCACCCACCGCAGAACCAGCACCGCCTCATGAGGACCTCCCTCAGGCTCCTCCGTCGGGCGCTTTGGCTTGTGGCCCGACCTCAGGAGCTCGCCTCCTCCTCCTGCTGGAACCTCAGGAGGGGTGTTGGACCAAGGAGTTCAAGGTGTACCTACTTTGGGGCACCCTATCGAAGAAGGAGGAAGACACGGAGCGTGTGGCCCGCCAGGCCACAACATACTGCATCCGGGACGGTGAGCTCTATCGGAGGCTCCCAAATGACGTTTCTTTACCGTGCATTTCCAGGGAGCAGGGATGTGAGCTGCTGGCCGATATACATGGTGGGGACTGTGGGCACCACTCTTCGTCGCGCACCCTTGTGGGCAAGGCATTTCGGAGTGGGTTCTACTGGTCCACGATGCTCAACGATGCTACCAAGCTGGTGAAGTCCTGTGAAGCCTGCCAGTTCCATGCCAAGCAGATCCACCAGCCCGCTCAGGGCCTCCAGAACATCCCGCTCACATGGCCGTTCACGGTCTGGGGGCTGGACATCTTGGGACCATTTCCACGGGCGCCCGGGGGTTACCGCTATCTCTACGTCGCCATTGACAAGTTCACCAAGTGGGCGGAAGGGGAAGCTGTCCGCACCATCCCGGTTGGCTCGGCCGTCAAGTTCATCAAAGGCCTCGTGAGCCGGTTCGGGGTTCCTAACCGCATCATCACCAATAATGGCTCACAGTTCACCATCAACCTTTTCAAAACATATTGTGCTAACCTTGGAACGCAGATATGCTACGCTTCGATGGCACACCCCAGGAGCAATGGACAAGCCGAGTGCACCAACGCAGAGGTCTTGAGAGGCCTCAAGGCAAGGACCTTCAAGAAGAAGCTCGAGGCCTGCGGCAGGGGCTGGCTCGATGAGCTCCAGTCCGTGCTGTGGTCCATCCTCACCACCGCCACCAAGCCGACGGGAGAGACTCCATGCTTCCTCGTCTACGGAGCCGAAGCGGTTCTCCGTCACGAGGTCAAGCATCGCTCCAGGCAGGTCTTGGCATTTGATGAGGCATGCCAAGATGCCATGCGGGGGATGGACCTAATGCTGGGGGAGGAACGCCGCCATCAAGCCTCGCTCGGAGCGGCAAGGTACTAGCAGGCGCTACAGTGGTACCACTGCCACAGCGTCTGGTCGAGGACGCTCGAGGTGGGTGATCTCGTGCTAAGACGGGTGCTCTCCAGGGAGGGGGTGCATAAGCTCTCACCCATGTGGGAGGGCCCGTTTAGGATCGCCCGTGTCTCCAGGCCTGGCGCCGCGCGCATGGAGACGCACGACGGGGTCCCCATCCAGAACACCTGGAACATCCAGCACCTCTGGAAGCTCTACCCATGAAGCAAGGCCTCGTGCCTGTGAAGGTCTCCGCTCATGAAACTCTCACGTAATAATGAGTGGGGCTGTACACACCCCGGAGTCTCCTGTGTGTCGCCCGCGGGCCTCACGGGGGCTCCCTCCCACGTCTTAGTGGCAGCACTTAGCTCCGCGCTGGTGAGAAGACTAGATTAGGTGCCAGACGCGGCTGTTCTTTTGCTTGCTTTCTGTAGTTGGTTTGCAACTTCTTAATTGAATTTGGAGTTTTCGAGTTTCTCGTTTTCCAGAGTTGGAACTTTTCTTCCTCTTGTTCGTTCACCTCTCCAGCCTTGTCCCAGGAAGAGCGGCAGTTGCACGTCGCTCCTCCTCACATGCCCCACGCGCGGGGGCTGGGTAGGTGTGCGTGCTGGGCGGTGATAACCCACAAGTATAGGGGATCATTTGTAGCCTTCTTTGATAAATAAGAGTGTCGAACCCAACGAGGAGCTAAAGGTAGAACAAATATTGTTGGATCACGGGTTCCGGCAAAACCCTCGAGGTTCGAACACTGGGGTGCGCGCGAAGATCTCCCCCCGACCGATCCACGCCCTAGCTCTCTAAAATCTCACGGACGAACTCGACGAACTCACAAGACAAAGACACAAGATTTATACTGGTTCGGGCCACCGTTGTGGTGTAATACCCTACTCCAGTGTGGTGGTGGTGGATTGCCTCTTGTGGTGGTGATGAACAGTACAAGGGGAAGAACAGCCTCCTGAGGTTGAGGTGTTCTTGTGCTTGACGAACTTGTGTGGGTGAGTTGCCTCTGAATGAGTTTTTTCCCCTACTGTGGTGGCTAGTTCTACTTATATAGGCCCTGGTCCTCTCCCCAAATATTGAGTGGGAAGGGAGCCAACAACGGCCAATTTGAAAGGGGACAGCTAGTACAGCTTATCCCCCCCCCCCCCCCCCCCCCCCCCCCCCCCCCCCCCCCCCCCCCCCCCCCCCCCCCCCCCCCCCCCCCCCCCCCCCCCCCCCCCCCCCCCCCCCCCCCCCCCCCCCCCCCCCCCCCCCCCCCCCCCCCCCCCCCCCCCCCCCCCCCCCCCCCCCCCCCCCCCCCCCCCCCCCCCCCCCCCCCCCCCCCCCCCCCCCCCCCCCCCCCCCCCCCCCCCCCCCCCCCCCCCCCCCCCCCCCCCCCCCCCCCCCCCCCCCCCCCCCCCCCCCCCCCCCCCCCCCCCCCCCCCCCCCCCCCCCCCCCCCCCCCCCCCCCCCCCCCCCCCCCCCCCCCCCCCCCCCCCCCCCCCCCCCCCCCCCCCCCCCCCCCCCCCCCCCCCCCCCCCCCCCCCCCCCCCCCCCCCCCCCCCCCCCCCCCCCCCCCCCCCCCCCCCCCCCCCCCCCCCCCCCCCCCCCCCCCCCCCCCCCCCCCCCCCCCCCCCCCCCCCCCCCCCCCCCCCCCCCCCCCCCCCCCCCCCCCCCCCCCCCCCCCCCCCCCCCCCCCCCCCCCCCCCCCCCCCCCCCCCCCCCCCCCCCCCCCCCCCCCCCCCCCCCCCCCCCCCCCCCCCCCCCCCCCCCCCCCCCCCCCCCCCCCCCCCCCCCCCCCCCCCCCCCCCCCCCCCCCCCCCCCCCCCCCCCCCCCCCCCCCCCCCCCCCCCCCCCCCCCCCCCCCCCCCCCCCCCCCCCCCCCCCCCCCCCCCCCCCCCCCCCCCCCCCCCCCCCCCCCCCCCCCCCCCCCCCCCCCCCCCCCCCCCCCCCCCCCCCCCCCCCCCCCCCCCCCCCCCCCCCCCCCCCCCCCCCCCCCCCCCCCCCCCCCCCCCCCCCCCCCCCCCCCCCCCCCCCCCCCCCCCCCCCCCCCCCCCCCCCCCCCCCCCCCCCCCCCCCCCCCCCCCCCCCCCCCCCCCCCCCCCCCCCCCCCCCCCCCCCCCCCCCCCCCCCCCCCCCCCCCCCCCCCCCCCCCCCCCCCCCCCCCCCCCCCCCCCCCCCCCCCCCCCCCCCCCCCCCCCCCCCCCCCCCCCCCCCCCCCCCCCCCCCCCCCCCCCCCCCCCCCCCCCCCCCCCCCCCCCCCCCCCCCCCCCCCCCCCCCCCCCCCCCCCCCCCCCCCCCCCCCCCCCCCCCCCCCCCCCCCCCCCCCCCCCCCCCCCCCCCCCCCCCCCCCCCCCCCCCCCCCCCCCCCCCCCCCCCCCCCCCCCCCCCCCCCCCCCCCCCCCCCCCCCCCCCCCCCCCCCCCCCCCCCCCCCCCCCCCCCCCCCCCCCCCCCCCCCCCCCCCCCCCCCCCCCCCCCCCCCCCCCCCCCCCCCCCCCCCCCCCCCCCCCCCCCCCCCCCCCCCCCCCCCCCCCCCCCCCCCCCCCCCCCCCCCCCCCCCCCCCCCCCCCCCCCCCCCCCCCCCCCCCCCCCCCCCCCCCCCCCCCCCCCCCCCCCCCCCCCCCCCCCCCCCCCCCCCCCCCCCCCCCCCCCCCCCCCCCCCCCCCCCCCCCCCCCCCCCCCCCCCCCCCCCCCCCCCCCCCCCCCCCCCCCCCCCCCCCCCCCCCCCCCCCCCCCCCCCCCCCCCCCCCCCCCCCCCCCCCCCCCCCCCCCCCCCCCCCCCCCCCCCCCCCAAATTCGTTAGGAAGCTCGCTAGGAGAATTATCGTTCACCCAAGCCTTGACCCAGCGCTTCGTATCGCAGTACCCGAGGGGCACAGATTAGGAAAGATGCACTAGCTTGTGGGCTTGAACGAGGGTGCCTCACGAAAAAGCAGACGGAAGGCAGAGAGAAGGAAAAATGCTCGCGAGGGCACCTGCCTAGCCCCCTCGCGAGGTAAGCGAGGGAGAGAAAACAAGTTAACTGGAGTCAGAAATAGCGGCGAAAGGCGACGGAACCAAATCAGCAAGGAACACCAGAAGCAAACTTCAATTAAAAGAAGGTGAGCCAACTACGGAAAGCAAATGAAAAGCCGCGTCCGGCACCTAGTCTAGTCTTCAAGTCTTCTCACCAGCGCAGAGCTAAGTGCTGCCACTAAGACGTGGGAGGGAGCCCCCGAGGCCCGAGGGCGGCACTCCTGAGGCTCCGGGGCGTGTACAGCCCCACTCATTATTACGTGAGAGTGTCACGGGCGGCGATCTTCACAGGCACTGGGCCTTCTTCACAGGCACTGGGCCTTTCTTCACAGGCGCTGGGCCTTGCTTCATGGGTAGAACTTTTGGAGGTGCTGGATGTTCCAGGCGTTCTGGATGGGCACCTCGTCCTGCGTCTCTAGGCGCGCAGCGCCAGGCCTGGAGACATGGACGATCTTGAACGGGCCCTCCCACATGGGTGAGAGCTTGTGCAGCCCCTCCCTGGAGAGGACCCGCCTCAGGACAAGGTCGCCCGCCTCGAGCGTCCTGGAGCGGATGTTGCGGCAGTGGTATCGCCGCAGCGCCTGCTGATACCTTGCCGCCCGTAGTGCGGCTTTGCGGCGGTGTTCCTCCCCTAGCACGAGGTCCATCCCCCGTGTGGCCTCCTGTTGCATTTCATCAAATGCCAGGACCCGTGCGGAGTGATGCTTGACCTCGTGAGGGAGGACCGCTTCTGCTCCGTAAACAAGGAAGAACGGGGTCTCGCCAGTCGGCTTGGTGGCGGTGGTGCGGATGGACCAAAGCACGGACTGGAGCTCGTCGTACCAGCCCCTGCCGCAGGCCTCCAGCTTCTTCTTGAAAGTCCTGGTCTTGAGGCCCCTCAGGACCTCCGCGTTGGCGCGTTCGGCCTGACCATTGCTCCTGGGGTGCGCCACCGAAGCATAGCAGATCTGCGTTCCAAGGTTAGCACAATATGTTTTGAAGAGATTACTGGTGAACTGCGTGCCGTTATCAGTGATGATGCGGTTGGGGACCCCGAAGCGGCTCACAAGACCCTTGATGAATTTGACCGCGGAACCAGCTGGGATGGTGCGGACGGCTTCCACCTCCGCCCACTTGGTGAACTTGTCAATGGCAACGTAGAGGTAGCGGTAGCCCCCAGGCGCTCGAGGGAACGGGCCCAAGATATCCAGCCCCCAGACCGTGAACGGCCATGTGAGTGGGATGGTCTGGAGGCCCTGAGCCGGTTGATGGATCTGCTTGGCGTGGAACTGGCAGGCTTCACAGGACCTCACCAGCTCAGCTGCGTCGTTGAGCGCCGTGGGCCAGTAGAATCCGCTGCGGAATGCCTTGCCGACGAGGGTCTGTGATGACGAGTGGTGCCCGCAGTCCCCTCCGTGTATGTCAGATAGTAACTCCTTCCCCTGGTCTCTGGAGATGCAATGCAGTGAAACATCATTTGGTCGCTTCCTGTACAACTCACCGTCCCGGATGCAGTATGCCGTGGCTTGCCGGGCCACGCGCTCTGCGTCCTCCTCCTTCTACGGCAGCGCCCCTTGCATCAGGTATTCCTTGAATTCCTTGGTCCAGCATCCCTCTTGGGGTTCGAGCGCCAAGAGTAGGCGCACTCCTGAGGTCGGGCCACAGGCTGGGGCTCCTGTGGCAGGCGGCTGCGGGAGCTCCTCCCGAGGCTGAGCTGTTCTTGAAAGTGGTGGTGTCGCTGATGGCTTGAAGAGCCGTTCCTCAAAGACGCCGGGCTCTTGGGGCTGCCGCTTGGATGCCCTCTTGGCGATGTCGTCAGCTTCCTTGTTGGTGCCCCGGGGCACGTGCTGCAACTCCAGGCCCAGGAACTACTTCTCCATCTTGCACACCTCCGCGAGGTATGCCTCCATGTGCTCGTCCTTCGGCTCGTATACCTTGTTGGAGAAGTTGACGAGGAGCTGCGAGTCGCCCCTAACGGTGAGGCGCTTCACCCCCAGAGCTATCGCGGCCTTCAGGCCAGCTATGAGGCCTTCGTATTCTGCGATGTTGTTGGAGACCTTCTCGCCTTGCTGAAAGCAGAGCTGCACGGCGTAGTAGAGTTTGTCTTGAGCGGGGGAGATGAGTACTGCTTCAGCCCCCGCGCCCTGGTGCGTGAAGGCGCCATCGAAATACATGACCCAGCCATCTGGCACCTCACTTCCCGGTGAGGTGGACCGGTCCTCACCTACTTCAAGTGTCGGGGCATCCGTCCATTCCGCCACAAAATCAGCGAGCGCGGCTCCCTTGATGACCCTGGTAGTGTTGAACTCCAACTGGAATGCCTGCAGCTCGATGTTCTACTCAGCAACCCTTCCAGCAGAGTTGGGGCTCCTGAGCACTCTCTCCAATGGGTAGGCTGAGACGACCTTGATGGGGTGGCCCTAGAAGTAGTGCTGCAACTTGCGCGAGGCCACCAAGAGTGCGAGCCCCCCCCCCCCCCCCCCCCCCCCCCCCCCCCCCCCCCCCCCCCCCCCCCCCCCCCCCCCCCCCCCCCCCCCCCCCCCCCCCCCCCCCCCCCCCCCCCCCCCCCCCCCCCCCCCCCCCCCCCCCCCCCCCCCCCCCCCCCCCCCCCCCCCCCCCCCCCCCCCCCCCCCCCCCCCCCCCCCCCCCCCCCCCCCCCCCCCCCCCCCCCCCCCCCCCCCCCCCCCCCCCCCCCCCCCCCCCCCCCCCCCCCCCCCCCCCCCCCCCCCCCCCCCCCCCCCCCCCCCCCCCCCCCCCCCCCCCCCCCCCCCCCCCCCCCCCCCCCCCCCCCCCCCCCCCCCCCCCCCCCCCCCCCCCCCCCCCCCCCCCCCCCCCCCCCCCCCCCCCCCCCCCCCCCCCCCCCCCCCCCCCCCCCCCCCCCCCCCCCCCCCCCCCCCCCCCCCCCCCCCCCCCCCCCCCCCCCCCCCCCCCCCCCCCCCCCCCCCCCCCCCCCCCCCCCCCCCCCCCCCCCCCCCCCCCCCCCCCCCCCCCCCCCCCCCCCCCCCCCCCCCCCCCCCCCCCCCCCCCCCCCCCCCCCCCCCCCCCCCCCCCCCCCCCCCCCCCCCCCCCCCCCCCCCCCCCCCCCCCCCCCCCCCCCCCCCCCCCCCCCCCCCCCCCCCCCCCCCCCCCCCCCCCCCCCCCCCCCCCCCCCCCCCCCCCCCCCCCCCCCCCCCCCCCCCCCCCCCCCCCCCCCCCCCCCCCCCCCCCCCCCCCCCCCCCCCCCCCCCCCCCCCCCCCCCCCCCCCCCCCCCCCCCCCCCCCCCCCCCCCCCCCCCCCCCCCCCCCCCCCCCCCCCCCCCCCCCCCCCCCCCCCCCCCCCCCCCCCCCCCCCCCCCCCCCCCCCCCCCCCCCCCCCCCCCCCCCCCCCCCCCCCCCCCCCCCCCCCCCCCCCCCCCCCCCCCCCCCCCCCCCCCCCCCCCCCCCCCCCCCCCCCCCCCCCCCCCCCCCCCCCCCCCCCCCCCCCCCCCCCCCCCCCCCCCCCCCCCCCCCCCCCCCCCCCCCCCCCCCCCCCCCCCCCCCCCCCCCCCCCCCCCCCCCCCCCCCCCCCCCCCCCCCCCCCCCCCCCCCCCCCCCCCCCCCCCCCCCCCCCCCCCCCCCCCCCCCCCCCCCCCCCCCCCCCCCCCCCCCCCCCCCCCCCCCCCCCCCCCCCCCCCCCCCCCCCCCCCCCCCCCCCCCCCCCCCCCCCCCCCCCCCCCCCCCCCCCCCCCCCCCCCCCCCCCCCCCGTAAACGGAACTAGTCCTTCGTGACTACGGAAATCCGTTGACTGTGGGAAAAATTTTGTACAAACTCTGCAGAGTCATATATTCCTCCAAATCATCTCTTCCATGTCAAGTTTCGTTCCTTCTTATCCTAATCAATTGTCAGCTTTGATGACAGAGACTCCGGTGAATCGCATGAGTGCTAAGTCCGGTTAAATGATCACTCCTGTGGATGGACTAACCCGTTTGTTTTCATGAATTGAATGTTTATTATGAGTATTATTTACTTGTGAATAAAAGCCCTTTATGTGATGTCGCTCAGACGTCCGACTGTGGCATTTCTTTTTAAAGCCCTTTCTGCGATGTCGCTCAGACGTCCGACTGTGGCATTTCTTTTAAAGCCCTTTATGTGGTGTCGCTAAGATGCCCGACTGTGGCATCATTTTCCTTATTTTTATTTGTTCACCTTTCGAGGCGTCGCTTCAGACACCCGATCGGTCCTTATTTATGTTCTGTGGAATTTCAGGCGGACTACCGCCGTTTTCCCTTTTTACTTACCCGTTATGCCAGTTTTATTTATTGTGCATTAAGGAATTAATCATGTTGCATCCATGCATGCATTTGTTATATCTTACGTCCGAACTGTCTTGCGAGTACTTTCAAAGTACTCACTGGCTTGTTGATTTGGCCAGATGCTGACGAAGGCGATCTCATGGATGAAGAGTTCGATAGCGAGCCCGACACTTAGAGGAGTCCCAGTCAGTCTTGTGCGACCCTGGATTTGGCCACTGTTTTATATCCGCTTCCGCTACCAAATAAATTCATCGAGCCTCTCCTCGACGCTCGATGAGATGACAGACGTAGAGTCTTGTCTTTCTCTCCCCGCTGTGTTTTTCCACCACCAGCCTATCCTTGAGTCAGTAGTATGTCTCCACACCACTGTGTTCTGTCCGCCATTATGTATGATTATTGGCGTACTTGTAATAATTTGGTT